>BHEV01002781.1:0-17125 GCA_004319985.1 Emydocephalus ijimae
AGTCAAATCGATAAAGAGGCTCTTGCTGTTGTATCTGCTGTGAAACGGTTTCATGAATATGTAAATGGACGAGTTTTTACTATTGTCACCGACCACAAACCTTTGCTGGGAATTATAGCGGGAGACAAGCCAACCCCCTATATATTATCACCTAGAATGACTCGCTGGTCGGAGTTTTTGGCTGCGTACAATTATAGACTGCAACACCGCCCTGGAAAGCCATTCCCCACGCTGACGCGCTGAACCGTGCACCACTTCTGGAAACCATCAATGACCCAGCTCCAACCCTTACAACACTCCAGATTGAAACGCTACATTCACCGCCGCTAACAGCTAGAGATATCGCGATCGAAACAAAACGCGATCCTATCTTAACATGAGTTCTTAGCTGGGTTGAACGGGGATGGCCAGTAGAACAAACCCCTGACGACTTCACCCACTTCAAGAACCAGCAAACAGAACTTTTTTCGCAAAAAGGCTGCATCCTATGGGGGGATAGAGTCGTCGTCCCAGAGCGGTTACAACGAGCAATATTACAAACAGTGCATGAGGGTCACCCCGGCATCGTGTGTATGAAAGTGCTCGCACGAAGCTACACGTGGTGGCCGGGCATCGACAAACAGATCGAAACCTGGGTAAAGACTTGTTTAAAGTGCCAAGAAGTTCGCAATGCCCCACCTAAAGCAACTCCAACAGAATGGGAAACACCCCGGGGGCCATGGTCCCACATCCACATTGACTTTGCGGGACCTACTAAGGGACATACGTTCCTACTAACAATGGATGCCTATTCCAACTGGCTCGAGATCCACGAAATGAAGAGTACTACAACCGAGTCCATCATCCGGAAGTTGAACAGGCTATTCGCGATGCACGGACTGCCAGACATTCTGGTCTCCGACAACGGACCCCAGTTTACCGCTCTACCCTTTGAACAATACTTAGCGGACCAGGTATTTGCCATGTGCTAACTTCGCCAGCACACCCTGTGGCTAATGGAAGAGCCAAGCTCATGGTACAATTTGTTAAAAAAACCCTTTACAAAATGGACTATGGGGACATTGAAGATAAAATAAACAGAATACTCCTTCTCCAACACATCACTCCGCACAGCGTCACCAACAAGACTCCAGCTGAACTATTAATGGGACTCAAACTCCGTTCCCACCTCGACCAACTTAACCCGTCTTACGAGCCAGAGAAACCCTGCGGATCGAGCGGAAAATGCCACGAGTTCAAGATAGACAACTTAGTTTTCGCCAGAAACCTTTCCGGTGAACTGTTGTGGGTCGAGGCAACTGTAATTCAAGCCACTGGACCCAGGTCGTACCGGGTGAAAACCTGCAACGGAAAAATATGGAAACGCCATGTAGATCAGCTTCGCTCAAGGCTACAACTTAGTTTCCGCGACTCCGGTAACTCCCAAACTGAGGGGGGAGGGGATGTCGAAGAAACCGAATTCGAGATGGTGGAAAGCAGGAGTGAAAGAAGTCAGCAATCGGGCGTAACGAATGAAGAAGAATCAGGGAGGGGCGTGTCCTCGCCACAGAGGAGCACCTCAACAGAGGCAAGCCCGCAAAGATCAGAGGACAACAACGAGAATATTAGCGGCACCGAGTCATCCAATGAGGAACCACCGGCACCCGATTTGCCCAAAAACGTCCCGCCGAAACCGGGTTACAGACAGGAACCGGTGGGACAGCGTAAATCCAATAGACAGTCAAAACAACCTTCATACCTCCGGGATTATGTCACCGTACCCCTTAAACGGAACCCGTGGGGAAGGGGTGTTATGAACCAATAAACACGTAAATAAAGTTTTATCAAACCTTTAGAAAAAGCAGGGTTCTAATCCTGCATTTCTGATTGGCCGATAATAGCGATATCGGATTGGTCCATTCAGGAGAATCTGATTGGCTGTTAATGAGCCACTCTCATAGGTTAAAGGGGTTAGCACTCCACATTTCTCATTGGTTACTAGATCAGCAGCTTGCCTATAAAAAGGCTGCTGCTGCCCTAGGATTTTGCTCTGTTCAGAATGATTAATAAAGAGTTGAAGTTCACTGTTCACCGTCTCGTCTCTGTTCCTTCCGCACATGCGCAGAACTTAACAGATTCTAAGATGAAACATTTTTCTGATCCTTTCCCTTACTAGAGCAGAACCAGTGAAACTATAACTACTGTACTTTGGTAGGAGAAGCTAACTTGAGAGAGAAAAATATGAGGAAAAGTTGGTGTCACGATAGCTTCACTCAATAAATAAAGGTATATAAAAATATAAAATCCCCACTCCAAGCACAGGTCAATCCAGCAAATGTGAAATCATATTTTACATCAACCTAAGAAGAGCAATCTGCATGAGATGGAACTTTGTTGTGGAAGTATCAATCACAGGGAGAGTTTTTCTAGTAATGTCTAAAGGATATTTGTACAGCCTTTTTCTACCCAGTTTGAAGTTCTCTATGCATTTAAGAGGACTAATTGGTCCTCAACTTATGACCACAATTGGAATAGGATCTTTCATCGCAAAGCAACATGGTTAAGTGAGTCATGCACAATTTTATGACCCATTTCTACTGCAGTTGTTAAGCAAATCAGCATGTTGTTGTTAAATAAATAACGGTTGTTTAGCAAATTTGGCTTCCTCCTTAAATCCTATCAGTTTGATAATATCTTGTTTCTAAATCAAATAAACAATACCAAAGTTCAAATTAACCTGATTTGTAATACACTTGTCCATATTGTACCACTTACTACCTCAATGCACTAATTCGCATTTCATAAATTCTTGTCTAGCTAGGAAAGTAAACTGTGATTAAGAGCATATGGAAGTCAATTAGGAATCTTCAGAGATAACATTTTAATGCAACCTAGTGATCCCTGATAAGAAATTGTATTTCTCAGAATTTCTTGTGTCTAGCACTCTACTATTAACATACTACAGTCTGGGAAGTAACAGTTTGGAGTTGTGTTCTTACCAGTTGTTTTTGTTTGGGAAGACATTCAGTTACACACAAGTTATGTGAACAAGTTATGTCCCAAGACACTCTTTGTAAGTCCATTTTTTTTGCAAGATCAACTAATATAAAAAACACATGCAGTACAGACCTTACTTTACATTAAACAGGTTTTATCATGCTGCTGCTGTATGAGTAAGGTAAAAACTGAACTGCTTCTGTCAGCAACTCAAACCTATAATGTCCGGGGAGTTGGGAGAAAGCGGGAAAGGGTTTCCAACATGCTGCATATGTATGTAACATGCTGGAAATCAACCTTTCCTGCCTTCTTCAGACTTCCAGATATGGATAGCTTTGTTCATATTGGCAAAAGTTTGCAACTCAATAGTTTGTTTGTAAAGTCTGTATATAGACTTTACTAATTTGCACTTAATCTAAAGTGTTTTCATCCACAAATAGCATTACCTTATTTCAAGCTGCTTATCCTAAGTAGATCCAGGTTATAAAATATTTGGTACATACAAGGATCACATAGGCCAATTTTACAATACTGGTAATTTCAAAATATGAGTAGTTTTGCTCTTTGTGTTTAGTTCATTTAAAAGATATTAGACGTTTTAAAGTCAACAAGCTAATGTTGTTGCAGATACATATTATCATCTTATTTGCAGACAGACATAAACAAATTATATCCAATGAATTCTAATTATAGAATTATTTCAGATTGTCCTTATATTTTCTATGAAGAATGACCGCAATTTAAAAATAAGCAAGACCATTATTCTACTTTGGCATAAAAAATAGCCATAATCCTAATTCATTCTATAAAAATTAAGACTCTTAAACCAATCAATATTTGAATTTTATAACTCATGAAAAAAATTTCATGTAGAACATGAAAAATATATATTCCAAAGAAAAAAGATAGTTATGATAAAGTTATTTTAGTGTGACCTATCTGATTTTAGAGTCATTATTAGTATCACCAATAATAATGTCAATAATTCATGACAACTCTTAATTCACTTGGGAGTTTAGTAAAATCTTCAGAGATGGAACAGCTGCCAATCTTCCATTATTCTTTGGGGTTTAATTTTTGCTGATCATATATCACTGATCACTTCAGTATGAATTAAATGACTTTATTTCATTTTAAACATTAGTCTACTTTTAAAATCTCCTTACCTCATAAAATGTACCCCATGAAAAAATATTTTGCTTCGGTGACAGAAATCTGCAATCGTGCGTGGTTTCCGTCTGGGCTAACTGCTGGAGCACCCTGAGCCGGCTGGTTTCAGGGCTAAGCCACCCTGTAGAGGTGGTGAAGAGTGGGGAGACTGCCAGCAGGGCTGAGGAGAATCGCATCTCCCCTCCTCAGCTGGCCATTACTCCCTTTCCTGAAGGCAGTTGCAGCGTTAATCAGAAATGGCCACCACAAAGAAGAACTCAACCGCAAAAGAATGTGCAGGAGGAAGATAAGAAGTGAAAGTTTTGGCTGATCGGGTTAAACTGTAAAAGCAACAACTAAGGTACCCTGGAATTTAAACTTACAAAAAAATAACATCGCTCCCAAAGAAGAGTCGGAAGCCACTAAGGAAAGTGAAAAGGGAAAGGTTTGGCTTTTTTTTTTTCTTCTCTCTTCTTCCCTATACTGACAACTAAGAGACTTGAATAAGAAATTGGAAAAATCTGCTTTGACATCAATAGGCAATTAAGCTGAAAATAAATAAAAAAATGCCAAAGGGATAATAAAGATTTCTGGACACTAATTTTTTTTTTTCATAAGCAGGAAGGGAGAGAAAAAAATTAGGGCAGGATCTGGAAGAGGGAGGAGACTGCCTGGAATTAAAAAGAATCTACAGTAAAACTTCAACAAGACTTCTAAAAGATACATTTTAACTGAAACTTTGTAACTAAACAGTAACCCCAAGAAGATAAAGTGAAAAAAAAGAGCAAAAAGAAACAGCTTGTGTGTATTTGGATTATTTGGTGATCTTTGGATTCTTGGTTATTACATTTGAATGACTAAAATTAATTGGGTGGTTGTTTAAAAATTTATACAATGGCACCACTTCTGGATGAATTGAAAATGGAACTTAAAAAGTACAAAGAAGATGCACAAGAAGGGAAGGGTTCTTTTGGCTTCATTTTTCAATTCTTAGAAATGGAGATTTGGAACTATGGGAAATAACAAGAAACGTCTGCAAAACAAGAAGACTCGGACAAAGAAGAAGCCATCTTTAATGAACAAGTAATTTTATGTGGGGAAGCAAAAGGAAAGGGGGGAAAGAGAATGGAGAATTTAAGATTTAAAAAAACAACCAAAGAAAAGAAAAATAATTCAAAAAATAAGTATAATACTGGAAAGCAACAGAAAAGGGGAATACAGAAGAAAGAAATAGAGGTACAGAGACAAGGGGGTAAAAAGGGGAGAGAGAAGAAGAGAGGGAAGAAGGAAAGGAAAAGAAGTTACAAAGGACCGAAGCAAGATATAGAGAAACAGGACCTATTTAGAGATAATGGGTGAAAATCTAACTGAAAAAGCAATTCTGTAAAGGTACATAAGATTGTATTGTTATATTAATAATAGAAATAATTTTAGAAAATTGGAAACAATGTATGATTAAAATGAGGGATAAAATAGTTAGTGTAATTTAGTGAAATGTTTGTGAATAAAATAAGTGAAATAAAATAAATGAGAAAATTGAATTAGGAAGGAACGGGAACATTTTAATTAGTTAATGTTTTATAAAATATAAGTGAAGAGGGGGGGAATTAATTATGGAAAGCTTATAATTGTTCCCATAGAAGTATGATATTTAATTGAAAAGTAATGTTAAAGATGTTAAGACTTTAATGAATATTAATATTAATGATAGAATTGAATTGGAATGGAATGTGCTGTTTTAATTACATAAATTTATAATTTTTCTTTTTTTAATAATATAGTGTGTATTTTAAGAATGTACCAAGCAGAATCCGAATGGAAGTTATGTATTATATTGAATGTTATAACTTTAGGGTCTATACTGAAGCCTAAATAAGAGTTAAATGGATGAACTTAAAAGATATAAAGGCGTCATACTCCAATCAGTAACTACAGGAGAAATTTTGTTTAATGAGAAAAGATAATATGAAATTGAAACAGAACAGACAAAAGTATAAATATAATGATTAGAATTGAGATGAGATAATCAAAATAAAATGTGTTTAGATGGCACAAAAGAAAATTTATTTAAGCATTCCCAACTGTAGGTTGATCACAAACACATCCATTTGAAATTTTCCATTTCATTTGATGGACTTGCCCTATCTCTAAGCAAATTTTAGAGTAAACTTGGATGAATCTGTTAAATGAAGCAGATAGAGTACTGTCAATGGAGCAGCTGCTTGAAGTTGTTTCCAGAAGAAATGTGGTTTTCTCACTTCCTAGGGCAAAGCAAGGCAGTGCTGTTTTATCTCAGTCTTCTTTATAGCCTTCTCTTGTACAATCGTGCACTTGAAAAAGACTGAGAGGAACCTTTTCCCATAACAATAGCTGAAAGCTCTGTAGGGTGGCTTTGACACATACTGCAGGCTGAATGCATACCAAAATTAACCCGCTTGTGAGGAACTCGGCAAAATCATGCAGCAATTACTGAAGCCATACAGCCTGGATTTCTCTGTTGCATACCAAAAATTATTCAGGTTGGACAGTTTAATAGCCTGTATGAATAACTTTAGGAATAGGAGGAAGAAACACAACCAGGACAATGATCGCAGAAGAGTTATCTTGGCCCACAGAAAAAATGGAAGTAGAAAAAGCACTCAGAAGAGATGGGTGTTCTCTGGAAAGTACAAGTATCTGTGTGTGTATGTATGTGCTTTTAAACTTTCAAGATTCTATTACTACATGGGTGTCAAACTCAATCACATCACGTGCAGTGCTGGCATTCTACCAATTTGGCCTGGTTCAGACCAACCAGTAGTAAAAAATATTACTGGTTCATCTGAATCAGTAGTAAAAAAAAAAATCCCAACGATCAGCTAGGCAATGATCAACTGTGCCAAGCGATTTAGATTAGCTAGAAAGCATGAAATCATTGGATTTCTTCCTTTCTAGCTAATCTAAATCACATAGCACAGCTGATCCTCTCTCACTGTTGTACTTACCTCGGAAGGCTTCAAAATGCATCTTTTTTCAGCTTCCAGGAAGCTTCCCTGAGACTCAGTAGGCAAAAAAAAAATGGGGTACACGGGGATGGTGGAGCTGCAGAGAAAAATACATAGCCACATCCACACATAGCCACACCCACCCATTCACATGACCATCTGGCCATGCCCACCTAGCTGCGCTCACAGAACTGGTAGTTAAAAATTTTGAATCCCATCACTGGTCACATAACATATCGCAACATGGCGTGATGGTTTTTGCTTTTGCAGAGCTGGGGTGGATCTGGCCTGCACATGACACATCCAGCCCATGGGCCACCAGTTTGACACCCTTGTATTAGTATAATCTTATAATAAAAATTGTTTGAAGCCAGTCTAGTTCTTTCACTGAGGCAAATCAGGTGGCCTTTTCATTTTCCTAAAGCATATCATAATACCTTCCTTGATCCATCTTTTCTCTACCTACCAAATCTATAATTCTGGGAATTGAATATTCTGGGGTAATCTAAAATACCTCCTTTTTTCTCTGGACCATGCAAGTACATCCCATCCCTCTTTAGGGTGATCTGACAATTCTTTGGAAGTTGTTCCCTTAAATCAGGAAAAGTTTGTGGTCTTCCAGACAAGGTGTTATGAATGAAATCAGATAATTTCAGGGCGAGGCCATGATCTATTTCTAATTCAAAGAATATATTTTGTAAAAACCACTAGCCACTCCCAGAGCAGATGGATAAGCATGATCCAGCAAAGAAAATGGAAAGTTCCAGAACAAAAAGAATGTTTCTGTATTACAGGAGCTCCATAATCATAAGGCTGCTATACATGCTTTATTAGAAATGATCTTTTTAAATTGAATACAAGAGCACAAAACTGAAGCAAACATCAAACTACTTTTGATTCTACAAGATATATGAGCCTGATGTTGAATATTAATAATACACTGTAAAGTTAAAGGAGGTAAATCATTATTGTTCAAGATTGAATAGAATGATTGGATTATAGCATTTAATGGATATTATCTCAAGATAATTTTATCTATATCAGCGGCCACCAACCACTGGTGGACCATGAGAAAAATTTGGTGGGCCACAGAGAAATCTCACCCCCAGAGTACCCCCAAAGCAATTATTCCAGGCTACGCAGAAACACAAAGCTGCTCAGCCCACATGGCCCGCGGGAACCCTCCCTGCCCACTCACTCCTTACCCAGCAAACTTGCCTGCTAAATTGCTATTTTTCCTTTTTCCAACCATCATCTGTTCTGCTGTGCCAGGAGATTTAGATTAGCTAGGAAGCAGGAAATGGTTGGATTTCTTGCTTTTTAACTAAGCACAGCCGAACCTCCCTTAGGATTGAAGGTTTGCCTGCAAGAAAATTCAGTGCAGACTCACGGCAAGCAAATTTGAGAGACTGAGCAAGCCGATGGCAGCTAGATAAATCACTGAATGATTCTGTGAGCAACTCAATCTGCCTGCTTTGCCTGATTTCGGATAAAAGTTGCTTTTTTATAAAAAATTTAATATTTACATACATGGTGTATTGTAAGTTAATTTTGTAGGTTTGCTTGCTAGCAAATTTTATGAGCTTGCTTGGAAACAAATTTTATGTGACAGACTGAGCTAGCCAATGGCAGATAGATTTCTTAATGAATCTGTGATTCTGTGAGCAACTCAATCTGTCTGCCTGCTTTGCCTGATTTTGTGTAAAACTTGTTCTTTTTTTATAAAAAATTCAATATTTATATAAATATTTATAATATTTACATACAAGCCATGCTCAGTGCTGTGTCCGCTGATTGACGAGTTCTCTCTCTGGTCCACTGCCTGCGCGCGGGAGCACCGATCGCTCCCATTGGCTGATGCCATTTGACAGCTGGCTATAAAAGGAGCTGTCAAACAGTATCAGCTGTCGCCACCAGCTGGCTGCCAGTTAGCTTCGGCGGCCGCGGCGACCCTTTATTCAGTAGAATAAAGCCTGTTAACTTTGAGCCTGCGTCTGTCTCAATCATTACCGCCGCTCTACAACACTGGTGATGAGGGTGGGATGCGATAAGAGACAACCAGGCAAAGACAGCTGAGCGCAGTCACTGTCAAAAAAGAGCCGAAGCCACAAGAGCTGAATACGTCACCGCTGCTGACGCTTTCCACGAGCGCGAAGTTCAAACTCCCAGCTGGGAGTCTGACGCTGCCTGACAGGCACAGACGTGGGCGCCTTTTTAAAGGCGCCAATTTAAATCCTCCACAGCTGACGAGATCAGCACCACTGCTTCCAAGATGGGCACAAACCCGACATTCCCTCCCTTCCAGCCGACGGATGAGACGTGGGAGTCGTATATGAACCGGTTTGATTGTTTCCTGAATGCTATCAACTTGACAGAAGCCACTGACTTATTTCCTGAGCTTCTTTGGGGCTGCAGTTTTTGATACAGCCTCAGCATTAGTATCCCCACGCTCTGTAAAAGCTATTCCCTGGGAGGAGCTGCAGGGAATTCTATCTAACCACTACTCCCCAAAACCCTCTCAAATAGCTTGGAGACTAACTTTTAGAAGGAGAGTTCAGGCTGAAGGAGAGACAATTAGTCAGTATATGGCAGCTTTAAGATCAGCTGCCATACACTGTGGATTTAGGGATTACTTAGAAGACATGTTGCTGGACCAAATTGTAGGAGGGGTTAGAGACCTTAAATTACAGAGGCATTTACTGGCAAAAAAAAGATTTAACCCTAAGTCTGGCAATTGAAGAAGCTCAGGCTGCTGAGCTATCCGAGCTGTCAGCAGCTGAGATTCAGGGAAACCCCATAAAGCAAGGGAGCTCTGCCATTCACTTTGATGAGGTATCCCTAGAAGAGGAACCACTTGAGGTAAACTGCCTCAGACTGCCAAGCTCCCCCCCAGAAGTGCCTAGAAAAAACACCAACCCAGAAGCCAGACAGCAACCTAATTGCCTGAGCTGTGGGGGAGCTTTAGAGGCCACTTGCCTCTGGTGGTTGTAGATGGTGCCCTTCCCAGCTTACTTCGGCTAGATTGGTTCCTTGCCCTAGGCCTTAGTGTAACCGGTATTCACTCTGTGGTGAATACTGAGGTAGACACCCTTTTCAGGGACTACGCTGATGTTTTTAGTAATGAGCTGGGATGTTATTCTGGTACCCCTATCTCATTTGTTGTGAGCCCACAAGCCACCCCCATTCGTTTAAAACCTCATAGAGTCCCATTTGCCATTTGCCCTAAATTGGATCTGGAACTAGATAAGCTAATTAAACAAGGGGTACTAAAACAAGTAGATTTCACAAAACGGGAGACTCCCATAGTCACTCCCCTCAAAAAAGATGGCAGCATGCGAATCTGTGCAGACTATAAAATGTCCCTCAATCGTTTTCTCCAAATTAGTGCATACCCAGTCCCTGTAATTCAACACCTGCTGCACTCTTTTGAGCCAGGCACAATTTTCGCAAAACTTGATATGTCCCAAGCATATCAGCAGTTCCCACTAGACAACCACATTGCTGACTTGCAAACAATAGTTATCCACAGGGGCGCTTTCAGATGTAAACGCTTACAATTTGGAGTTAGTGTGGCCCCAGGTATCTTTCAGTCCCTGATGGAAAGGATCCTCCAGGGACTCGCAGGGGTAGTCCCATACTTTGATGACATTTTAGTCTCTGCCACTAACAAAACACAATTATTACTCAGGGTTAGGTCAGTTCTTGACTGTTTTAGGCAGCATGGGTTAAAACTAAAAAAGGACAAGTGCACCATTGCCGCTAAGCATGTGGACTTCCTTGGTTATTGAATTGACGCCTCTGAAATCCATCCCATAGAAACAAAAGTTAGGGCCATACACGAGGCACCTACTCCCTCTAACAAGACAGAGCTACAAGCCTTTTTAGGACTCCTGAATTTCTATGTAGCTTTCCTTCCACACAAGGCTTCTATAGCTGAACCTTTACATAGACTTTTAGATAAAAAAGCCCCCTGGCACAGGGGACAAAGAGATGCCAATGCTTTCCAAGCAGTCAAATCCCTACTAACTTCAAATGCAGTTTTAGTCCAATTTAACCAGCAACTTCCCCTGGTTCTAGCTGCAGACACTTCACCTTTTGGCATAGGGGCAGTACTCAGCCATAGGCTACCCAATGGCTCCGAGGCCTCAATTGCTTTCTTCTCAAGAACGTTCTCTGCAGCAGAAAGGAACTATAGTCAAATTGACAAGGAAGCCTCAGCAGCAGTGGCTGCTGTAAAAAAAATCCACGAATTCCTTTATGGTTATTATTTTGAACTCATAACAGACTACAAGCCACTCTTAGGCCTTTTAGCAGGAGACAAGCAAACCCCACAGGTACTGCCCCCGCGGATGATCAGATGGACACTGTTCCTAGCCGCCTACTCATATAAGCTGGTACATCGCCCAGGGAAGAACCTGTGCCATGCAGATGCCCTTAGCAGGTGCCCCCTGCCAACACCAGTAGAAGATCCCGCTCCAATCCACGCCATTTTTGATTGCAACGAACTCAACCTACCAATCTCAGCCGAGGACATTGCTGCCCACTCCAGAAGGGACAAGGTAATCTTCCAAGTCCTGGACCGGGTGGGGAAGGGAGGGGGTGGCCTGAAATTCAGTACACCTCTGAATTCATCCCATTTAAGACCCGCAGGCATGAGTTATCCTCACTACAGAGTTGCTTACTATGGGGGACCAGGGTGGTCATACCCACCATGCTACAAGAGCCAATTTTAAAAGCCCTCATGAAGGCCACCCAGGCATCATGAGGATGAAGGCTCTGGCCTGCAGCTATGTACGGTGGCCAGGTCTGGATGCCCAGATCTCCAGTTGGGTAAGCATGTGCCAGCCCTGCCAGGCAACTAGATCAGCACCTCCAACAGCTGTACCAACTCGATGGGAGGATGCTGGGGCCCCATGGTCCCATCTGCATATTGACCTGGCTGCCCTGTGCATGGGCGGACCTTCCTGGTCATAGTAGACTCGTTTTCTAAATGGATTGATGTGGCTCTACTTTCTTCCACAACTACGCTGGCTGTCACGCGAGCCCTGACCAGACTGTTTGTCACGCATGGCCTCCCTGACACCTTGGTATCAGATAATGGACCCCAGTTCACCTCTTGTGAGTTTGGGGTATTTGCAGCCAACCTGGACATCAGGCATGCCCTCACGGCCCCTTTTCACCCTGCAAGCAATGGGATGGCTGAGAGGGCTGTTAGATCTGTAAAGGAAGCCTTGGCAAGGTTTGGCCAGGCAGACTGGCACTCCAAGCTATCTGCTTACTTACTCAGCCAGCATTCTACTCAATGCCCCACCACCAACAAGTCCCCTGCAGAATACTGATGGGCAGGCATCTCAGGACTACCTTGGACAGGTTACACCCCACTATGCCCCTGGCACACCTTTAGGCTCTGACAGCCTTGCCAGGGAATTTGCCCTGCAAGACCTGGTTTATGCCAGGAACTATGCAAGGCACCCTCTATGGATGCCAGGGCAAACAGTTTCTGTTACAGGACCCAAGTCCTACAGGATCCTGTTGGAAGATGGCCGAGTGTGGCGCTGGCACATAGACCAGCTAAGCAGGCATTGGGAAAGAGCTGCAGTCAACTCCCAGGGACCGCCTGAAGCCTACTCGCCAGATGCCCCAATCTACCAACCGCCTGCCGAAGCCAACCAGCCAAGCGACCCGGTCTACCCAACAGCCACGAACTGCTTCCTGCCTGACGACCCGGTCTACCGGCCGACTCCCGAACCGTCCCCGCAGCGAACCAGTCAGAAGGACCTACCTGGTCAGCAGTCAGACACTCAGACGAGAGCTCCTGAAGGCCAGCAAGGATCACCGGGTGACTCCCAGCAAGCAAGGGACCTTTTACCTGCCAGCAGGCCCCTAGATCTTTGACAATCTTTCTGCGAGCGAAGGCAGCCTGCTAGGCTGCAAGACTACGCATGCGCCTGGCCAGGGGAAAGGAGTGCTGTGTCTGCTGACTGACGAGTTCTCTCTCTGGTCCGCCGCCTGCGCGCAGGAGTGCCGATCGCTCCCATTGGCTGATGCCTTTTGACAGCTGGCTATAAAAGGAGCTGTCAAACGTATCAGCTGTCACCACCAGCTGACTGCCAGTTAGCCTCGGCAGCTGTGGTGACCCTTTATTCAGTAGAATAAAGCCTGTTAACTTTGAGCCTGCGTCTGTCTCAATCATTACTGCCGCTCTACAATACTCAGCCAGTCACATGAACACCAAGCCACACCCACAAATTAGACAGTGCCCACAGAACCAGTTAGTGGTCCCTGGGATCTAAAATTATGAGTTTGGTGGTCCCTGAGGTCCAAAAGGTTGGCGACTCCTGATCTATATGCTTCTCTGTTTAAGTACAGATTCCAGAAACATTCACTGACTAAGGAAGTGCAGCAGCTATGGGTTTTGATTGACCTTCCCCAAACTGTTGGCTTCTAAGTGCGCTAACCTTGCAATTCCAGAAAGTGAACAACAGGCTTTGATTAAGTCCAAATTCTACAAATTATAGTTCCAATCTCTATGGAGAAAAAGTTAGGGAAACCTACAACAGTTCTCAAGTTATGATCATTTTGCTTAGCAACCATTTGAAATTATGGTAATACTGTAAAAAGTGATTGTCCGTCACATTTATGACAGTCACAGCATCCCCACAGTCATGCAATTGTGATTCAGGTGCTTGGCAATTCAGCCATTTATGGTGGCTGAAGCATGCCTGGGTTATGTGGTCACCATTTGTGACCTTCCCAGCAGGTTTCCAACAAGCGAAATCAGTGAGGAAGCTGGGTTTCCTTAACAACTGTGTGAGGATGATTAAAAATATTGGACTAAAATTTGCATGTGGTTGGAAAAAATGACCAAGAAACGTATAGATTTGAAACCGGAGTTCTTTTTATTGGGAATCTTACCAGATACATACAGTAAAGACTTGAAATATCTGATTGTAAATGTATTAACAGCAGCTAGGATTGTATTTGCTAAAAATTGGAAGAGTGAGAAAATACCATCAGAGGAAGAAATTATTAAGAAAATATTGGAATGTGCTGAGATTAGTAGATTGACATTTGAAATTAGAGAGCAAGAGGATAAACAATTTTATGAAATTTGGGGTCTTTTTTATCAATGGCTAGATGATAAAATACGATAATAGAACATTTAGAATGTTAGACAGCAAGGAATATCTTTATTTTTTCTTTCGCCTTTGTTATTTGACATTATATTTATAAAGTGTTTTTAGGATAGATTTGCTATGATTATATGATTTGTTATAGAATAAACTATTTAAAGTATTGTTATCTCAAAAAGCATGAATGATTAAAAGTATAGTCAAATGATTTTTTAATAGCGATATTAGGATATATAAGTTTGGATTGACAATATGAGTTGTTATAACTGTAATTGAGACCACAAAATGAATGCACAAAACTGATGAACTAACCGACACACTGTATGTACATAAGAGAGTTGATGTTTTAATGTTTTGTTTGTCTTGTTTGTTTGTAGAAAATCAATAAAATTCTTTAAAAAAAAACACAGTTCTCAAGTTATGATCATTTTGCTTAGCAACCATTTGAAGTTATGGTAATACTGTAAAAAGTGATTGTCCATCACATTTGTGACCTTCCCAGCAGGTTTCCAACAAGCTAAATCAGTGAGGAAGCTGGGTTTCCTTAACAACTGTGTGATTTGCTTAACAGCTTTGTGATTTGCTGACAAACACATAAAAAAGGCAGTAAAATTGGGCACACTCACATGATAACTTGCTTAACAAATGTATTGCTTAGCAATGGAGGTTCTGATCCCAATTGTGGCTGTAAATCAAAGACTACCTGTATTTTAGAATATCCAGTATTTGTATCGAGATTGGATAAGCCAAGTACTGAAGTGATGCATCTCCATTTCAACTTCCCTAACAAAGCCTGCCTATAGTTCATAGCTTTAGCATTAGTTGGCTTCAAATTGCATCAAACTATCAGCATGAGCCTACTCAAAAGTTAATATTATAAAATTTAAATTGCTTTCATGGGAGAGCTTTATATGGCTACCCTTCACACCCACCGAAAGCAAAAGTGTTTGATTTAGAACTTATTTTAGTTTACAAAGTATATTTTGACAATATCAATTGATTTACTGAGATATTTCTATACTGCTCAATCACAAATGCATTTTCATAATATTAAAATTATTCAAACTACTGTCATTCCAGGCTCATTCTCAGGTAGTAGAATTTTTTTGGGCATGATACATTTCAATTATTATTTTTTAAATGTTACTTTTCCTTTTAGCCTTTATCCTTATTTAAAACATGCCTTCACTTAGATTCTTTAAATTGTCATGGCTTACTTTAGTGGAAAGGAATGCATGGATCCTTTTTAAATATCTCTGGAATTGCCGATTATTTTAAGAGAAGAGAAGAGAAGAGAAGAGAAGAGAAGAGAAGAGAAGAGAAGAGAAGAGAAGAGAAGAGAAGAAAGAAAGAAAGAAAGAAAGAAAGAAAGAAAGAAAGAAAGAAAGAAAGAAAGAAAATCATTAATCTTGCTGAGAAGAAGGCCACAGCACTCTCTTGGAACCTGCTGTGAGGTTGGAATAGTGCATCACAAACAGCCACATGATCAATTGATCTGTAGCTTTTAGAAATGAAGGGCCTTTTTGGCTCTAAGCCTCTCAGTGCCAATTTGTACCATTCACGGTCCTATTTTTCCTGCTTGGGGGAACTGATTTCTCCCCTACACACACACACACACATACAGACACATACAACCCACAATTTGCACATGGACCAGCTGAAAAAAAGAAAATGTGCTGGATGCTTTCCCTGTTGGGAATGGTCGAGAACCCCAATAAGATTGGTAAAATTGATCTCTTATTCAACTACCTCTTTTCCCCAAATACCTTTTGTGGTTCACAATATTCTTTTAAGACAAGACATATATTAACAGAATACATTTTCAGCAACCTGAAAACAAATATGAAGACACCAGTATCAAATATGCGTTTGATAAAAGTCAAAGTTTGCCTCCTCTGCTTCTAGAGGTAACCTGTCACTGAATCACTGTTGGCAGAAAACTAGAAAATGCCGTTTTGATTAATGTCTAGCCTTTAAGCATCTTAAGCGGTACTACAATTTTGCCCTTAAAAATGCTAAAAAATCTGTACATCTAACTATTAGATTGTAAACTCCTACTGTTTCCCTTTGTTGAAAACAGCAGCATTCATGCTTCTACACTGACAGAAAATATCATGTTTATCTACAGAGAAAATTCCCAAGGGAGAATCCCAGGAAAAACCAAGAGGAAATAATATAGAAAACATTTTTGCTGTGGTTAAGCAATGGATTTCATAATAGATAATTACAAAATGAAAAGAAGGAACAAAAGAATAAGAAATCTAGCACAAGTGAATGGAATTTCATTGGTTCACCTTGAGTTTGCCACAGAGTTAAAATGACTGTACATTTAAAGATACTCTCATAAGAAATATTCCAGAGAACTATTTGTATCTGCTAAGCCACATGTGACCCTAGATCTAACTTCATACGATTTTTGGTCATATTTAAAATGTGTTAGGTATGTTCAGATATCTACCAAGATCAGTCCGTCTCTTTCTGGCAAAAAGGGGGGAAAAAAGGTTGTGATTATCCATGACTTCCTCTATTTTCAAATATCACACAATTCTCAACAAATTATTCCTGTACAAAACCCATCAGATCAGTCTGAAGTTAAGTAAGCAAAATTGGTGATTAAAGTTGCTAAGCTTGTTAGGTGGAAACCCAAGCACCGCAGAACAAGGTAATCACCCATTCCTGCCCCAGCTCCTGCCCACCTAACAGTTTGAAAGCATGCAAATGTGATTAGATAAAGAGGTACCACTTCAATGGGAAGGTAACAGTGTTTCATGCACCTTTGGCATATAGCCAAGTTGGCTACATGGGTGTTATGTACTTGATTTGAATACTCGAAATCCCCGCGTTTTGATTGGCTAAAACGCGGGGATTTCTGATTGGCTAGGC
>BHEV01002786.1:7549-39288 GCA_004319985.1 Emydocephalus ijimae
CTACTGTGCTGTCAGATTCAGGATTACCTGAAAATTTGTGGGGAGAAGCAATAATATGTGGTAATCATATATTGAATAATGTTGTTAANGTCTTATTACTGATAATGGTATGGAATTTATAAACAATAAATTCCAAAATAAACTGAAGATGGCAGGTGTTGAACATAAAAGGTCTGCACCATATAGGCCACAACATAATGCCTTTATAGAAAGATGAGGCCAAACAATTCAAGCAATGGCTCCTACTGTGCTGTCAGATTCAGGATTACCTGAAAATTTGTGGGGAGAAGCAATAATGTGTGGTAATCATATATTGAATAATGTTGTTAACTCAACAACAGGTGAATTACCATTTACACGGTGGCATGGTAGAAAACCTGACCTAAGCTACATGCACACATTTGGAGCACCAGCATGGGTGCATATTCCTACACAATTGAGAAATAAGGGGCAACATAGGGCAAAAAAGTTATTCTTTGTAGGTTATGAATCTAATAACAAATCATACAGATTCTGGGAAAAAGGGACATCTAGAGTTTACTGTAGTGCTAGTGCCCAATTCCTAGAACATGTAGGATGGGAAAAACTGGAACAAGATTCAAGTAAGGAAGTAATTATAGAAACCTACAAAAGACCAAAAGAACAAATCAGTAATAAGAAGAGTACAATTAAAGAGGAAGTACAGGAAGAGCATATAGGACCAGAACAGGAAGAAATACCAGAACAGGAAGAAATAGATAATCAGGAACAGGTAGAACATGAAAGTCCACCTGTAAGCCCTGTAATACCTAGACCTTCTACACGTGTAACCAGACCACCTGACAGGTATCAAGCAAGTGTAGTTTGCCAAGTTAGTAAAGTTCCAACTACTGTTGAAGAACTTAGAATGTATCCTGCAAAGGAACAAGAAAATTGGCATAGAGCAATGGAGAAAGAATTAAATTCATTAAAAGAAATGAAAGTTTATGAAAATGCCAAATTACCTCCAGGTGAAAAGTCCATTGGCTGCAAATGGATATTTAAGTTAAAAACTGGTAAAAATGGGACTGTTACCCATAAGGCTACGTTGGTAGCTCAAGGATTTTAATCAAACTGCATGTGATTATGATGAAGTATTTGCACCAAATTTAAAGGCAACAACCTTGAGAGCAGCTTTAGTTTGGGCAGCTAAGAANGATGATAAAAAATAATAATGACTGTTGGAAACTTAAAAAGAGTCTCTATGGATTGAAACAATCTGGTTATGAGTGGAACCAATATATTGTAAAAGAGTTAAACAATATAGGGTTTAAAGCAGGTTTAGCTGATCCATGTTTATTTAAAAGAGAGACAAATGGAATAGTGTCATTATTATTGTTGTTTACAGATGATATTGCTTTAATTACAAAGACTAATAATGAAGCTACTGAAATAATATCATTATTAGGTAAGAGGATAAAATTAAAGCAATTAGGAGAAATAAGACAATATCTAGGATTGACAAGAAACAAAACCAATAGTGGCTATAAGATATCACAAGAAGATTGACAAGAAACAAAACCAATAGTGGCTATAAGATATCACAAGAAGATAAAATTTACCAATTGTTAAAAATGTATAAAATGGAACTTTGTAAGCTGGCAAAAACTCCAATGAGTCAGGAATTTTGCCATACTGATGCTTAAAGTTCAAAATTCGATAAGACTATTTATCAATCATTAATAGGTAGTTTATCATATATTAGTAATTGGTCAAGACCAGATATTGCTTTTGGCATTAATCAATTGGCAAGATTAAACGCTGAACCCATTGTACAACACTGGCAAGCGTTAAAGGGTATATTAAGGTATCTTAAAAGGACAATGCACTATGCATTGTATTTGGAGCCAAAAGATGATTTGATTTTAAGTGCATATGCTGATGCCAGTTTTGCAACAGATATAAAAACTAGGAAATCAACTTCAGGTATGGCTATACTACTAGGCTATACTACTAGGAAATCAACTTCAGGTATGGCTATACTATTAGGTAAAACACTGATTGGTTGGAGATCAATAAGACAGCAACACATAAGTATGTCCACAATGGAAGCAGAATTTTCATGTCTATCTTTATTATGTACTGATTTAATTCTGTATAAACAGTTGTTGTTAGATATGGGAGTAACTGTTAAAGATGCCATTGTAGTTTATGAGGACAAACAAGCAGCCATAAGGTTGGCTACAAATATTGCTGTAAAAACGAGATCTAAGCATACCGATCTTAGATATTTGAATGTAAGACAATCTGTAAAAAATGGTTTAATAAAATTGGAATATTGCATGACTGAAGAAAACATTGCTGATGGATTTACAAAAGCCCAAGGTTCAGTCAAGCACAAAGAAAATTGTGAAAACTATGGTTTGAAATTGTAAATAGATATATATATTATTATATTACCCAAAAGGGGAGAATGTTAGGGATGACATTGGTTACCTAACTTAGTTTGGGTAAAAAAATATATATAAACTATGTTAGTGAGTTTAAGTGTGTGTATCACTTTAACTGTTAAAACATGTATTTTGGGTGCGGTTGTAAAATCACCATAAGAGGGAGCAAGAGAGCTCACTGTTTGCTGGCTTTTACTGGATTGCTGACAATGATGGATTGATGGTGATAACTGCGTGTTTTTCCCTGCTGTTGCTGAACGAAGAAAAGAGGTTTGATTTTCTTCATATCTCTACTGAAGAAGAGATTTATTACTGGACTGATTATTTGTAAGTTTACTGACCTTTTTTTCGACACTGGACTTTGCAACTGATTAATCCCTGGATGGACTGAACTAGTGTATGACATATGGACTAACTATAGTTAGACTATGCTATAACTCTTGCTGGAATAAAAAACTATTTAACTGGCACAGTGTATCTGTTTTACTGAGTGTAAGCTACAACAACGTTTATCTCACATATTTGCCTGCCTGCTAGACTGCCGTTGCACGTTCTGCTAGGGTGTGTATCCCTAACAATGTCATTTGGCACTGTTACATCTATCAACACAGCTGCCCTCTGGTCTTTGTCTATTACCATAATGTCTGGTTGATTGGCCAGAAGCTGCTCATCTGTAAATCATACAGGATCTTAATTCTCCTATTTTCCACAACCTTTTATGGAATATCCCATCTAGATTCAGGAGGACCTAGCCAATATTCAGTACAGTTGTTCCTGTATAGAATACTAGTGACTTGATTATACTGTTCAGTGTATGCTGTTCCTGCCTATATCTTTCATCCTGCCACCATGTGCTGAGCTTTCTCCAAAGCCTTTCTGCATTGTGTGTACCTTGGATTCTGTCTGATGTGCTGTGGATCTGGTGCTTAATGTCTGTTCATATGCTGCTATGATCAGTACCCTCAGTTTTTCCAAGCCAGTGGTAGGATTTCCTAAAATCTGCCACCTCAGCAATTTGCTGATGCTACATCCCATGCAGGGCCTTGTCTTGCTAGGCATTTCCTCTGATTGATATTTCTCCCATATCTGCTGCTACCTCAGGCATTCGCTGAGCAGCTCATCATTGGGTGCCATTTTACTGATGTACTCTTTACCTATTGGTAAAGTAAGTACCAACTGGGATTTGAATCCTGGTCTCCTGCTTCAAAGGCAGTGCTTTAACATGATGCTATCCACTAATAGCAATAGCACTTAGACTTATATACCACCTCACAGTGCTTTATAGCCCTGTCTAAGCAGTTTACAGAGTCAGCCTATTGCCCCCAACAATCAGGGTCCTCTTTTTATTGACCTAGGAAGGATGGAAAGCTGAGCCAACCTTGAGCCTGGTGAGATTCAAATTGCCAAACTGCTGGTAATCAGCAATCAGCAGAAGTAGCCTGTAATATTGTACTCTAACCATTGCGCCACCACATCTCTAACCACTACACAACCCAGCCACTACACACACACAATATAGTGTTATAATGAAAGACATTATAATAACTTTTATTCTATAGCATACGTATTTTAAGGCAATTAATAGCTCTACCTTCAAGATTAGTAATGGGGAACTTTTTACAAATCTGTTTTCACAGTGGTTCAAGATCTCAGAATCTTTGCTCAGAAATGCCATACCAAACAAACAAGCTATATGAGAGATGTACAAACAAGCTATATGAGAGATAATGCTATTTCAGTCCATTATGCCCTATGTGAAAACTGGAAATTAGGAGGAGAAATTCTGCGTTTAATAAACTGACCTTATTACTGAACAAACTCTTCCTAGGCCTCTGGGCTCAATATGCTCCAGTGTATTATAAAATAAATCCAGATTGCTTTTATTTTCTGCTTCAATAGGTAATCCTTTACTATGACTAACAAAGGCAGAGAACACAGAGGGGGAAAAAATCTTAACAGCATTTTTCACAAATGAAATACATCATATTTCTCTCTGGGAGTATAAAGATGCAATAATAAAGCTTGTGGCTCCCTAAACTGCCTGAAATAAATAACACGTAAATGATACATTCAAAGATACGAAGTAGACGTGCTCCAGCTCAGAATGCATAGCAGTGAAATACTGCAATCATATGTGATTAATTCATATTAAATATTCCTATTCTGGAAAATGCTCCCCAATTTATTTCAGAACATTCTACTCAGGTTTCTTGCAAATTTATTTTAAGGAACGTGGTTTTTTTTCACTTATTTTCATCAGGATATTTTGTCTGAAATTTTGGATATTCTTTTCCCTCTTTGGATATATTCTGGCATAAAGAGAAAGCAGTTATCTTGTCTCTTCCTCCATTTAAATCTTTAGGCAAGGAAAACAGGCATCAGATAATACTTAAATAGGGTACATTTAAAATACGACACAATCTGGTGGGAGTATATGGAATAGATCAGGGCTGTCAAACTCCCAGCCCACGAGCTGGATATATCACACACTGGCCACATGCACTGCCAGTTTAGTGAAGGGGGAAAAAGTCCCGATACATCACAAGATGCTGCTGTAACGTCATGAGTTTGACACCTCTGGAATAGATGGAAGTGAATTAGAAATTCACTTTTGCTGCACTTTGGCTGAGCCTAGACGGTTGAGGAGGATCTCCCTGTGCATGTATACATTCCCAGCCCTGCAACAACTTTCCAGTGTGTTGTGAGAGGAGAAGGAGGGGGATGAGGGTCGCCGGAGCCTTAGTGCAGGAGTGAAGTGGCCCTGTACCTGCCTTTGTGCCATATTTGCATGTAAGCAGCCTTCGCTGCTTCGGGCTGGAGCTCGCATCCTCCCTGCTTGGCTGAAGAGCTGCCAGGGAGGATGATGACAATAACATCGCACAGTGATTACCGGAGTCTTCGTGTAGGAAAGAAGCCACATCCGGTTAAGATCCTCCTTAAGCGAGCGACTGCCTGCCTCATGCACACCTTTGCTATGCTTTGGCACTCACATAAGAAGGGTCTCCCTGTGCATGTGCACTCTTCTGGCCCTGCCACAGCCGGTCAGGGGGTCGTGAGAGGAGGAGGAGAGAGAGGAGGAGGAGGAGGGTCACCTGAAGGGAAGTGTCTGTCACAGCTGGTGATCATTCCTCAGCCAGCGAGGATTTCCAGAAAGGAAAAGAAATAAAAGAAATAGCCAAGAGCCCCAAAGAGAGCTTGCTAGCTTGGTCCAGCCTCAGTTTGTAGAGAGAGAGAAGAGACACAGAGACAGAGAGTGCAACAGAGATACAGAGAGAGGGGAGGGGAGGGAAACTGACTGATGGGCAAGAATCTTTGGCAAGGGTGCTCTGGCTTTCTTTGTGCCTGACCCCTGGGGTGGGCATATAAGGTTTGGCAGGGCCAACCCCCTTTTCCTGCTGCCTGGAGCTTCTTAAAGCCACAGCTAGGTGCTGTGGGCCCATTCCTTTTCCATCATCCTCTTCTCCCAGATCCGGAGCAGGTTCAGAGGTATTTCTCAAAAAAAGTACTCCACTTCTCCTTTCACACTGGAATTACCTATGCCTCCAGGCTCAAAATTTTGGGCCTGGACAATTTAGAACTGTGCCGGCTGTGGTCCAATCTAAGCATAATGTCTGTTACAACATCTTAGTTGTCAACGACTTCTTCAGCCTCAATCACAACAATACATAGGCAAACAACCAATACAAACTCAAGGTAAACTAATCCAAACTCGATTGCAATAAATACAACTTCAGCGTATCTGGAACGTCCTACCCAACTTCATTGTTACAGTCTCAACCCCTCACAGCTCAACCTCCAACTGTCTACCATGGATCTCATCCCATTCCTAAAAGGTCCTTAAAGGAAGCATGCATAAGCACACCGGCGTGCCTATCATTCCTGTCTTACTCTCCCCATTTATCTGTATTTACTTCCTTTGTTCATGTTTATGCTCATACCTATACTTGTTATCTTGTACATGTTTGACAAACAAATAAAAACAAACAAATAAATTAGGAACTTCCAAGGGAAAAAACTACATCCCCACCAACACTGGCAGGGTAAGCTGTTGTACATAAACAGGGAGCAAGCCCACTTGCATGATGATGTTATATAACATCTGCAAGCATCTGCAAGTGAACAATGACATTCAGAGAACACCAAGGATTCCACAGTTACTATAGATTAGTCTGCATGTTCCATATCAACTAGGCACAAAATTTTAAAACATTTGCTTTCTCCCTAAAATTACATATCTATATAATTGTTTCTTTCTGATTACTTTTTCTTTTGTTCTTTATTAGCTTTTTCAACATTCTTTATATTTGTGCTATCTTTATTAAAAAATAATAAAGAAAGAATTCAGTGAGACTATCTCCTAAATAAGTGGGCATAAAATTCCATCTTTTTTCAGAAATCATTTTAAAATGCTACCTGTACATTCTTGCAGGAAGCAGAACCACGCTGAATTTCTTTGATGTCTGGCTCTCCTCATTTCAATAGATGAACATTCTGAGGCAGGGATTCAATTAAAAAGGAAATGTATGGAAAGCCAGTATGGAAAGCCAGAAGCGTGTGTCTGAGAATTTTTTTCAAAACATACAAATTATAAACATACTGTAGGAATCAACATCTTGTTCCGTTTTACCATGTTACCCTTATTTGATTCTGAAATTATACTATTATATATATTATAATAAATACTAATAAATATACAGTATCACACACACCTCCACATTATAACTTACAGTATAAAGATATATTATCTGTTATAAGAGAGAGATACTTGCTTCTCATACATAGAAGAAGCATGCCGAGAACAGCAGTACTT
This sequence comes from Emydocephalus ijimae, assembly GCA_004319985.1. Taxonomy (NCBI): domain Eukaryota; kingdom Metazoa; phylum Chordata; class Lepidosauria; order Squamata; family Elapidae; genus Emydocephalus; species Emydocephalus ijimae. The sequence goes on from BHEV01002786.1 coordinate 14,768, forward strand.
TGCACAATAGTTATGCGCAAATTTATATGTACATGAGAGATATCTCTAAGTTTCCCACAGCAGGCAGTGGGATACACAAATATGACTGCCTGATTGCTCATTTCCCTGATACTAATTTTACTTCTCGCCTTTTCCACATTAATTTACATTATTTAAAAAACCCAAATGCATATTTAATTTTGTGTGCATTTCCACTAATACACACATATACATCTACACATAATTTTACTTTGCATACCCATTTTCAGCAAACATTTTCCATAATAGACCTTTTGGCATGTATTTTTCATTTTTGTGTGTTTGTTTGTAACATCAGTTGAAAAGTTTCCAGCATTTACAGGGCACTGAGAAAGAAATAGGTCTTGTCTGTTACTCTGCTTTCTATGGTAGGAATGTTCTTCCCTCAAGCTATTTTTATCTCTGGCAGTGAGTTCAGTAGATAATTCTGCCATGAAACAGATATCTCTTGCATTCTTCCTAACTGTTCTACCCAGTTACCCTTAACCTCAGAATTGATTAGGAACTCTATTTGGTTTCAGTCAAACTAAACTTGGTGAACCATTCTTCATCTTAGCAATTGTTCCTGTGCAAAAACAAAAGAGCTTATCAACTGGTGATTTAAGCTTATAGCTTCAAACAACTACTCTTTTCATCTTGAAAGACAGCATTGTGGGCTTTCTTTAAGGGCAGCTTCTCTTTTTTTTATTCAATGAGAACTAAGGATCTAATTCATCTTTTGCCTGGTCTACTTCCATCTGGCTTTTTCATAGAGATATAAGGAAGAATCACAGCACACCTTCAGCCCACAGGCATATTATAGTGCATTATGGTTCTTATTTCTCTTTCTGCCTTTTTCCTAGGCTATGAAGATGATTATGTGCCATCAAATAGGTGTCAACTTTTAGTGACCATGTAGATAGATATTCTCCAGGATGAGCTGTTTCTTCAAGCCTTCCAGCAGTTCTTTTCTTTTCTTTCTCTTTCCTTCCCCCTTCTCACCAGACTGAAAATGGAAAATAGTTTCTTTTCCCCTTAAGATAGATCTCTCAGAAAAAAGTCGAGAATGTTTTAAAGTCTTGTGGCTGGAGAAAGAAGGACCAATCTTTCCCTAACTCTGTAATATTCCTTTTAAAAAATCATATAGATAATGTACAAAATAGCTTACAGTGATATCAATGTATACAAAAACTTCTAGAAAAGATTTTGCTGAATAGGAAAGAGCTAAACCCTATCACTGATGCACGTTAAAATACTGCAATTAAGTTTTAAAAAGTAATAATGAAAACCATGAAAAAAAAATAATTAGGTCACAGCCAATAAGAGCTTGTACACAATAAAGCAGAGGTCTCCAAACTTGGCAACTTTAAGACTTGTGGACTTCAGTGCTGGATGAGGAATTCTGTGAGGTGAAGTCCACAAGTCTTAAAATTGCCAAGTTTGGGGACCCCTGCTATAAAGAAACAGGAAAAAATAACAGAGAAAGATACATAAATGAACAAAAAACAACTTACAAGCTGATAAATAAAAGTTATACGATAAAGTTATTGAGTGCAGTTATTAATATAAACCTGGATACAGAAAGATCTTTCTCTCAGCCACACAAGCATATTTTTTTTTTAAATTTATTTTATGTTAATTATAAGAATACAACACGGTGCAGCTGATCTGGCATTGCAATTGTTATACATATATACATTTTACTTCGTCATTTACAATCTCCTTGTTTGATACATTGTTTACTAATTAATAAATTAATTAATTTTCAAGGTCCTGAATTAGCTTTAATTTAGCTTTACTATGGGATAATTTAATGTCAGTAATTGATATGTTCCCCTGGCTTTGTTTTTCCCCTAACCAGTGTAAGCTACCTATGGGAAAAACCACTACTCATTCTTCTCCTTAAAGTATGTTCAAGCAGCCTTAGGCAAGAAAGGGTGGGTTGGTGGATGCCTGGGATAGAACGTCTGCACCACTAATCTGTCACTCAGAGTAAAAGTCTACCAGTTTTCTGGGAACCCAAGTCTACCACTTTCTGAAAGTGTGATAAACTGATCAGTGGAGCAGAGGAGAGGTCTTCATTGTAGATTAGTTTTCTAGGATTCTACCATTGTAGTAAAGTAGGAAGAAACAGTAGAAAGAGATAATTGGAAGAGTATATGGAATTGCTGAGGAGGATTTGTGTAAAGGAAGTGAAATGAACTCCGCAAATCTGAAACCCATGAGTGTAGGATCAACACAAAAGTGTGTGTGTGTTGGGGGGATGTTGTTGAATCACCATGTTGACTATTTTCCTTAAAACATTCATTAAAGTTCTACAGAGTTGGAGTCTAGTTGGAGTCATTTGTTCAATTTGGCTAATCAATCCAACCAATAATTCTTATCAACGGAGAAAATTGAGTCAATGCAACACTTTGATTTGAATTGTCAAATATGTTTGGATATATCCAGTTTGATGAATTGCTTTGACTTTCAATTTGGTTATGAAACTTGGTTTGCTTCAGGCTTTCAGTCAAACTGACTTTGAATTGAAGTTTCTAATCAAAGCTTTGAGCAGTTCTATTATTCATTGACATCCATGAATCCTAAATAAATTTCTCGTTTTACATTAGTTAAACCTTTCCCATTCATCATGCTTCACAGGAAAAATAATTGCATAGATGTTTGCGTGCAAATACATTATAGTTCCTGGTTAGATTAAACAAACAAATACAAAGCTCTTATTACAAATAAATTCAAATACAATAATGTTATCTATTGAGTTCAGAAAAGCAAGTCCCATGGAACATAGGTTTGATTCCATAAAAATGTCCAAGTACCAGTAATATTTGATGAAACCAACTCAGAACAAAATGGATTATTCAACCTAAAATTGACAGACTTTTCCTGTTCCTTAAGTTTGCCAAACCATGCTCTTCATGAAGTGGAAACATAATCAATATTGAACATAAATCCAAACAATAGGAGATGAGGTGTGATCTTCATATTTAACTGTTTAGTTATTGCCATAGGCTTTTTTCATCCAACAAGATAGAAAGCATTGAGATTTCTCAGAGGTAGCCAGCTGAACATCTTTGCTTTCTGTATAGCAATTCTATGGTTCTGTTTGGTTTGTTATTTTTCTTAGAAGTGTTGATCTAACTTAATACTGGATTCATTTTACCTGGTGTAAATTGTACCAATAGTTAGAAGAGAAGAAACTGAGTGTTGTGTATACAGTAATTTAATAAAAGTCTGAGCTTGAGGTAAAGTGCAGGGTTCTGGCCCTGCACTTCTGATTGGCTGTCAGGCGGCTCGACCAGGATTGGTCAGCTCTAACGGACCTGATTGGTCCTTAACTAAGAGTTCCTATTGGTTAAAAGAGCTAGCATTCCTAGTTCGTTATTGGTTGAATCATACAAATGATGCCTATATAAGGCAGAGTTAACCGTTGTTGTTTTTCAAGTCACGATGCAAATAAAGAGCTGAAGTTCACTGTTCAATGACTGTCTCCAGTTACTTCGACCCATGCCCAGTACTTAACACTGAGTTTTGATCCTTTGTTGCTGCAAAAAATTAAAGAGAAATATGCTCAACATCCAAGTCCAAATAAAATATGCCTGCTGATATTCAACACACTGTTTTTATATAATAAAACTGCACATAATGTATACATCAGAATATCATGATATTTCATGACTTGTGACTGATTTAGTGAAGTCATATTCTTCACTACACCCTAACATCCCATAATAAACACGAGGATACACTTAATTAGCTAAGTGTTTTTAATATGCTAATATTAAATGCTAATGCATTTTAATATGCTAATGATAAACTTGTTACCTCTGGACCTTTGCCCACATTTTCTTGATCACTCCTTAAGCAAAATGCCACATTACCTTTCCTTGTTCCAATTAATGGGCCCACTTGCAAAATTCTTTAGCCCTATTACAAACCTTCAATAGATCACATAGACTAACCCTTCTTATAAGTGATCATTAGTGTCTTCTGATAAGTGTCAAGGTAGATATTAACTAACTGTTGATTCTAACAATATCTAAGCAATCCATAGAGTCAGACAAAGTGATTAAACTAGCTCTGACCAAAGCAAATTTGTGACTTAGAAAATATCTCAACAGTTATGTACACAGACTACAAAGAACCTCTCAACAACCCTACTTTTATTAGATTTTTATCAGACCCAAGAAATGTTGGACATTTCATGGTGGCAAATCTTTGTACTACTATTGCCTCCTGATTTCTCCATGACTGCAACCCTGGAAGTGGGTTGGGCTGTGAGAGAATAAGCCCCCCATCTGATCTTCATGCCCAAAGGAGCCCTAGAACTCAAAGACTTCTACATTCTAGGCCATGGGTGTCAAACTCACATCCTCATGGCTTTATCATGTGACATATTGTGACTTTTCCCCCCTTTGCTAAACTGGGCATGGGCATGGCCAGTGTGTGATGCATCCGGCCCACAGGCCACAAGTTTGACAGCCCTATTCTAGGCCATACCTTCAATAATAAACACAACTGGCTGTCAGCTTCATTAGCAGCTATTAGAACCTACTCTGTATGGGAAGAAGTGAACTTCTGGTAGTTGGGTTCCAAGTCTGATGTACCAAAATTGGCATTTGCCTTGTTATGGCACTGATTTGACATTCATTATACTTGTAGCTGCATTTCAGGGACTGAAACAGGTTGTAGCTGCAGTCATGCAGATATATTTTCCCCTATCCCTCTCACTCAGGCATTCATGCATTCATAGGCATCCAAGACGGTGTTTTGGTTTCCTGGCTAATTAAGCCATACCATAGTGTTTTCAAGGATGTCTATAGGCATTCCAACCCAGACACTTAGCTTAGAAAAGCAATTGCTAAGATAGAGTGAAAATGAGGACAATGTGGCAGGAAAGGTGAAAGTAAATGGCATGCAGACAAGGACATGGAGATTGACAGCTATTATAAGCTGGCAAGAGGACCATTCAAAAGCCAGGACCTCAAGCTATGATGAGCAGCATATCCTGATGGGAGTTCTGCCTGGAGATTGAAGTTTTGCTGGGAACTGAGTAATAACTGAAAAGGAACAAAAGGAACTGCACTGAAATAGCACCTCATCTCAACTATCTTAAGAACATTAGGAAAAAGGTAAAGGTTGTACAAGTAGTCCTTGATTTATGACTATTTAATGATAGTCCAGAATTGGGATGGTCTCAAAAAGGTTTTAAAGCACTTCTGGCCATTGCAAAAAGCTGCACCAGCTCACCCACCCACTCTTCAGTCACGGGGTCATGATCTGGGTCAGTGGTGAGCTGATGCTGTTCGGACTGGTTCTAGTGAACTAGTAGTTCCGTTGAGCAGTTGGCTCTCTCCACCCACTCCTGCCCTTTCCTATCCTATAGTTCCCTGGTTTTTTTTAGCTCAGCTGATTCGCATGGCACAGCAGATTACCACACCTCAGCTGTTTTACTCACCAGTGCTGACATAGAAGGTAAGTTTTTAAGCTTAAAATGGGTGGTTTTTAAACATTGCATGCATTCACCAAACCAGTTATTAAACCAGTTACAGCCCACCCCTGATCTGGGTGCTTGGCTTGTTTTAGTAATAGGCCCTGTAATACTGCTAGCTTCCCATTTCTTGATTTTCTATCAGTAAAGAAGTCACCAGGGAAAATTCCAAGCTGATGCCATCTGCAGCAAATAAGTAAACATTTTTAGTTTATTACAATCCTCATCTCTGGGGATTGGATGAAAGAGCTTCCTGCCAAAGGAAGCTACATTCCTTTGGTAGGGTCCAGAGACAGAACACAAATTCTGAAGATTTGAGCTCTGTTGCTGCACCTTGCCAAAAGAGTTTCCTTTCATATATGGAGCAGAGCTGAAGTCCTTTGGTAGGCAGCTCTTTCAGCCAGCCCTCACAAAGAGCTGAAGTCAAAGCAGAAATCAGAAAGGCAGAATAGTAAGATAAGGACATGAGGTGGCAGGCACTGGAAAAGTGTCTCTCCACTCAAGACTTTAATTTGAACTGAGTATTAACTAAGTAAACATTAAAAGGCTAAGTATGAAGGACATATATAAGTAGCAATGTCACCTTGCAAAGCCGAAAAGGGTGGAATTGACTTAGACTGCTAGAACAATAGCCTGCTGTTGGGAAAGGTATTGCAATAAAATATTTTGTGCAGGTTTGCTATGTTTTGGTGTGTTTAGTCCATGGAGAGCAAATAACCCTCACAACACATTTAAACCATTTATCATAAATTAATTTCTGGTAATAATGACTGTTCTGTATTGTACTCTAGCATTCTTGTAAGTAACCGTTCTGATTGGCTAAGACGCGCGACTATCCGATTGGCCGAGCAAGCAGCACTGATTGGCCCGCTGCAAATCCCCCGCGATTGGAGGAAACCGATCGCGGGAGATTCAAAGCGGTGTTATTGGCCGCGGCTTGGCTGGAAAGTTCTATATAAGCCGCCGCATACCCTAGCCGAGCCGAGCCGATCTCGGAATGAATAAAGAGCTGGAAAATCACTAAGTCTCGTGCCTTCCTTTCCGATCGGCGAATGTAACAATGACACATACCAAGTAAACTATTTTTCAGAGGAATAAGAGAAGTATTTTACTAGGCCTTTTGCCATCCTTCATAGTTAAAATATAATTTGTTTTCTATTTTTATCTCTTTGTATATCACTGCTGTTTTATTTATTTGATTAATTTTGTGTTAGATGAAACACTTTTGGATCATAATTTCAACAGTAATCATGCTCAGTGAGTTCAACTAAGTTTATCCCCATAAAGTAGTCATTCAATCATTGCCTCAGCCACCTAATTTTTCCCTCTTATTTTTAACATATATTCAAGCCATCTTATTAAACTAATAGACAATGCTGTTCACAATTAAATTACACAAAAATGTATATGAATGATGTACAAAAATAAAAACCTGTGATTTAAAATATTCTAGGCCTACTTTACATGAAACATTGAATTGTCAATGTTTATTGTATAATTGTTTGGTGGATCTTTGATTGTAATAAACTGAAAACATTTAATTATTTGCTGAAGTTTTTTTAAATAGCAGTGCATCTTTTCTAATTCTTTACCCCAAACATTTTTGTGTTACACAGTGAACTGATTGTTGTGAAGTTTTTGGTTTATATTAGTGTAGTGCTGCATATAAACTGTAATACAGGTAGTCCTTCCTTAACAGTAATTGGGACCAGGAACTTTGCCACTAAACAAAAGTGTGATAAAGGACAACATCACATGACTATGCCAATTCACAGCAGCAATTCCAGAAGTTTCAGTTTTCACTATTCTCAAATGTCATGTGATCATGAAACCCCATTATCACTGACACTTTTCTGCCAGTTTCCCTATTGATTTTGCTTGTCAGAAGCCAGAACTAAAGGTGGTAGTCATGTGACCACACAGTGCTACTGCATCATAATTGTCAGCCAATTTCCATGCATCTGAATTGTGATCATGTAACCACAAGGATGCTACAAAGGTTGCAACTATGAAGCCTGGTTGTAGGTCTGCACTTTCAGTGCTGTTATAATTTCAAAGTCACTAAATGAGTGGTTGTTGATTAAAGACTACCTATATTTGCCAATATACTACTGTAGTTCACACGAGTAAAGCTGTAGCAGAGGTACTTTAAACAAATGGTCTTTGGTTAAAGATGAGAATTAGGATTGGAATGTCCATCACTAAATGATGCAATTGTAAAATACATTGTCATGTGTCTACATTGCTTAATGATGGCAGTTCTGGCACACCCCATTGGTATTATTAAAGAAAATTGATGGGAAGTATGGGAGGGTGTGACAAGGTGTGAGTATGGCCAGTGACATGCAGCACAAATGCACTGGAGGTTGGAATGGGATGACTGTTGCAAAGTGTGGAAAGGTATGGGAAGATGCACTGTATTAGCATGGCAGGGTTGGCAATGGCTGCTGCAGGATAGGGAAAACTTACCTAAGCAACTTGTAACTTTCCTAGTTAATTTTCCCATGCACTTTGCTTGTGAAAATCCAGCAGGGAATGTCACACATGGCAATCATGTGATTCCAGAGCCTTGCAACCATCACAAATGTGAGCCAGGAGCCAAGTGTTCTGATCACAATCTGCAGGAGTGCTGGGGCACTTCTGGTTCAAGAACTGATTGAAAGCACCACTCCTTCAGTGCCATCATAACTTTGAATGGTTGTTGAACATGTGATCATTAACCAAGGGCTATCTGTTCTCCAAAATTCTCAGGTTCTATTTTTTATACTTTCATTAAAAAAATAACAACATTCCAATCAAATACCAGTTTTATCTACTGGTATAAATGAAGTAAAATAAATGTCTTTGGTACTAAGCAGCTTCCTGTATTCCTTGGTTGATCTAATGCAATGCTAGGATAATTGTTTCAGATATCCTAAATTTATCTGCTGACACTTCCAGGATTTGGGAAAAAGGAAGATCTTGTTTTTCAGGCAATATTAAGGTAAATTGACTAGAATCAGACACACCTGGACTGGGGAAACCTTTATCTTTTAAAATATATTCCTAAGGAGATGATGAAATGTCGTTGAGTAACTTGCAAGTTGAAGAATAGTTGAAACATACAGAAGTATATAGTTGAAAAAATGCAAAGTAACCCATCCACATGTGTTAAAAGTAGCTGATAAATGTTATTTTGGGAATCAAAGCAGCCCCTATTATAAAATGACACAACTCTACCTTTTAAATTATAAAACAGAACATTACTTAGAAGAACTGGTGAATTACATTATTTATGGAATCAGGATCAATGCATAGCTGTGCTTAAAAAGGAAACTACTCAACATTTCGAGAGACAGATTTTGAATAGGGAAAAATCATTTTTGTTAAAATTAGCAAAACTGGGATTTAAACATATTTGACTTTCCCCAAGTTATTATAGAAAGCAGTTTAGTGTTAGATGCTAAGAAAGCAGGCTAGAAACTGGTTAGTTCTACTTGTGCCTTAAGCACAAAACCAAGCAAATGATCATTCACTTACTCTCACCCCTAGGAAAGAGCCAGTGGAATGCCTTCTGAAAAATCTTCCCAAGAAAACTACAGGATCTAGCCCAGGCAGTTGCCAGAAGTCAACATTGACTCAAAGGCATGAACACAAAAAAAGTTGTTATAACTCTGCTGTAAAATGTGCAGGTTTTCTCTCCCTTCTGGGGCTATGTGGAATATTTTACTTGGAGCATTTGTTCCTTCTGAGGGCAAACTCTACTGGATGGGAAGTCAGTGCTAAAAGCATGTGCTGTAGAAGAATGGCAATGTGTGGTTTTGAAGGATGGTGATCTATACATTGACATCCATTCATTTTTTAAAAATGTAATACTTTTCCTATTCAGGAGCTGATTCTTCAAAACAGCAAGCAATTTAATATTTCCTATGTGAGATGATTATAGTAAAAAGGAAAATATTTTTCAACCGTTTGTTATTTCTGTTAGGGATAACATTGTTTACCCTAACTGGTTTAGGTAAAATAATAAATATGTAATCATAGTTTATATGTTAAAGTGTCTGCAACTTTAACTGTAGGAATGTAATTAAGGGAGTGCTTGTGAAAACACTTTAAAAGAAGCAAGGAACGGCAGCTTGCTCTCTCTCTGGCTTTGATGATCCCTAATTACTGCATGGACTCCAGACTGCATTTTTCCTTAACTTGAACGGGAGAGAGAAGGACTGTTGATTTATTGTAAGTGAACTGACCTTGGATATTTCTACACGGACTTTTTGCTAACTGAATATCCTTGAATGGACTGACTAAATGATACATGACTAATGTACTGTTATTTTGACTATGCTATAAACTCTAAATGGAATAAACTATATTTTTGATAGCACAAGCGTATCTGTTATTTTTACTGTTTGTTAACAAACATACAAGCTTACCTCACTCATTTATCTGTGTGCCTATCTGACTAACGCTGCACATTCTGTTTAGCTTGTCTCCTTAACCTGGTTGGGGAACCCAGGCATAACACTGGTTATGGGCACAGGCTTAACAATTTCTATCCCAAAATAACATTAGGAAACTTAAATGTGTGGTTTCAGATTACATTTTCCTGTTTTTATGGTAATATTTTTTAATTGCATCTTGTAAACCCCATGCCACTTGATTTACCATTGTTTTCAAAGAGACTTCTTACACATAATAACTCATTCTTATTTCTGCCATTTCACTGTTGCAATCTTTTGTGTAAATCAATTTCTACTTTAATTCAAATTTGCTAAAATCTCTCTGTAGATCAGTGAAGCATATATATTATTTGTCTTTCCTCCTCCCCTACCAAAAAAGAAAAGAAAAAATCCTGAAAAGATATAATATTGGTAAATAAAATGAAATTCCTGTTGTCCTACTCATGATTTCTTAAGGGCACATAGCTGATTTAATTGTATAGTAATATCCCAACAATTACTGAAGGTGGAACTGTTGTGATAAAATCAGATATTATCAGGCTATAAACTAAATGAAAAGCTTCTCAACTTCATTCTGCATAAATTCTGCATTATTACTCATTTTACTTCGTATTAAATTACCATAGCAACTCCACTAGCTATTCCGCTTTGCTGCTTGTACTTTTTATCCTGTCTCTTCTTCTAAATTTTTTCTAAGGAAAAGAACAACTGACTGGTTATACAAACTACAATATGGAAACTTGGGATTTTGAACAGTACGTTAAGATAGATCAGCTGAATCATAAGAAGGGACATAGTTGTTGTTGCTCTCTGAGCTTGTTTTTTTTCTTTCAGATATTTCATTACCCAAACTAGGTAACTTCATCAGTGCTATGAAATGAGTCACTTGGAGTAAGACTCACGCCATAAAATTAAACTACATTTATCCTTGATGTAAACTAGCAATTACTAAAAAAAAGTAAAGCCATTTAATGCAGGAATTGTTCACAACTGTTTCCACAATGATGAATACAATTATCAAGTATTTTCTCTTTTATGAGGACTGCTGGTAATCTCTTGAGGGTTTAAAGAATGAAACATACTGTTCCCAAATCCCAAGTTATTGAACAAATGAAGCATGGCAAACATTAAAATTCTCAGTTATTCAAGAGTTCAGCAAGTAGTTGCAAATGTCTAAAAATTAGCAATTGTATATTATATCAGACTGCGGCCTCATTCTTACAGAAGGGGCCTAAAACAAATTAGCTGACAGGGTCTGGGAGCCTATTCTGTTATGGCCCCCAAACTTTGGAATATCTTGCTGCCTGTGGTAAGATCCATCCCACTCTTCTGGCCTTCAAGATGAACTTTAAAGGCTTGTTCTGCGTGGGGCCCTGATGGAGAAACTGTAGACTGGAGATACTTGGTGCATGTCAGAAAAGGCACCATTGCTGACTGACTTTTATTTACAATTATCTTTATATTTCTATTTTATTATATTATTATTATATTATAAAGTGGTCTTGTGGAGAAGACACTTGCCTCCCACTCAAAATGATGAGGGGGAGAGGAGGGAGAGAGAGAGAGAGAGAGAGAGAGAGAGAGAGAGAGAGAGAGAGAAAGAAAGAAAGAAAGAAAGAAAGAAAGAAAGAAAGAAAGAAAGAAAGAAAGAAAGAAAGAAAGAAAGACATCTATGCCTTGGAAAATAAGGCTAAAATCTGTGAAATCATGAAATCATGCAGAATCAGAATCTACTGATCTCTTTTTTCTCTCTAACAAAATCTCAGTTGAATAGGACAAACCTATATATAATTCAGAATATGAGTTTATCCCAGATAAATCAACATTAAATTATTGCTGTAGTCAACAAATATTTACTAGTGTATCTTTTAACATAACCCTGACTCATTTTATTAATAAGCAATTCTATTCACAATTGAATCAAATAACACAGAAATAAATTTACATGGATGATCCATTTTTTTAAAAAAAACCTATAATTAAAACCCCCAACTTTGTTTACAATTGCATGAATATTCAGTGCTTATTTTTGCTATAGTATAATGATCAACTGAGAGGACTTTTTTAAAAAAAGAAAAACTCTTTTAAAAAATGACAGTGTATCTTTTGTAATTCATCATCACAGCATTTTTGTGCTTCACAGCAAGCTTAGTCTTCTCATCTAGAGAGATGGGAGTTCTGATTTATTAATACTGCATAAAGAATATTCCCCAGAGCTAAGGATTTCAGAGCATATTACAGGTGGTGTCACGTTTCTTGATTTAACATTAAATGTGTATTTTTAAAAATAATTCTGATACTGTTTTTTTGCATATTTTTAATAATGAAGGGGAAAGTTTGCTCAGTCCCTTTGCTGCACAGCACAATTGGAGAATACAGTATGTCTTTGAAGTTCATAATTAATGAATAAGTACTGTAGTCAGGAATTTCCTTTGAAATAATCACACGTTCATTCTGATATTGCTGAATGTACACAGTTCGTTTATTAGGTGAAATTATGTGTAGACGTCCCCAAGGAAAGCAAAGGCTTTTTTTGTGTGTGCATAAACAAAGACAATTCCTTCTTTAAACTCTTAGTTTCTTCGAATAATAACAGAAAGGCAACAATAATAGCATTGCATGCACATGCCTCTTATTAAAATTTTTACCTATTTAAATATGCTATTGCACACTTCCTCCAAATTGATGTGTGTGTGTGTGTGTGTGTGTGTATGTATGTATGTATGTACATATCTACTCCAAATAATCAGCACAATTTAAAGGTGGTAGTAGTGCAGTGAGGAGGAACAATTCATCCCTAGTGCCACAGGACATCTTTCTTGTACAATGATGTACAAGAGATACTGAGAACTAAAACATGCTAGAAAAGGGACTCAGTTGTTTTCAAATAACCTAACCCTAACTTAGTGATGCTTTCTTTGTGAGATTAGTCACAAAAATCATCATCCAGAAGAAATGAATAAAAAAGCAAGCAATGAAACAGCATTGATAAAAATCTGCACCCAAAAAGTGATATTGATTTTTGTACGTGCCAAGATCTCGGGGTCACATAGGACTCTTACAGATGAAGCAAACTGTGGAAAGGAAAAACATGGCTTGAATGATTACATAACGAGAGCAAAAGAGCCTTTGCTGAAAGAGGTGAACAAGGAAAACGTCTTAAAAATTAGATTGAAAGCAGAATATTGAAAGGAAACAATTGAACATTAGATTTCTAACTGAAAAAGAAGTCTATGCACAGTCAATACCAGAAGGACATTGAAGGAAAGGCAGATACAAAGCTAACATGAAGCTGGTTGAGATCAGGGTTGCTGAGGAAAGAAACTGAGGACACTGTTGTGTCCGTTAGGAAAAAGGCCAGTCGTCGGTGACTGTGTTTCAAGCTCTTTATTTTGCTCCAGGACCCAAACTGGCTCCAAAGAAAAACTTGCGGCTTTTTATTCTCAAGCCGCGGCGGCCGCGGCCAATGACACCGCTTTGAATCTCCTGCGATTCGTATTAGCCAATCGCGGGAGATTCTCAGCGGGCCAATCAGCGTGGCTCGCTGGACCAATCAGATCACCCTGCGTTTTGACCAATCAAAACACAGGGTTTCAAGAATGCAAATGACGGTACAGAACACCCCTCCCCTCTTGGTTCAGTCCTACGTAACGTAGTCCCGTAAGTAGGCGGGGCTCCGTACTTGTCTGCTGGACCTGCGCAGGTCAGTTGGAGGTTGGATCTCGGCCGGGGTCTCTGTGTCTCTTGACTCCGTCGTGGGAACCGTCTGGTATGTCTTGCCGGGCCGCTCTTTGCAGCTCCCTCCTGGGCTACCCGGGTTGGTTGAGCTGCGGTTTTCGCCACTCCCGCTCGGTCTTTCCGGGTTGGTCGAGCTGGCCTGGCTGTCTCTCCCTGGCGAGGTTTCGTGCTGGCTGCTTGCAGGTGAGTATGGCTGGTTTCTTTCTTCTGGGTTTTGGTTCCCGGGGTATCCCCTCCCCTCTTGGTTTGTGTTTTGGGGGTTGGTTGTGTTTGGTTGCGTGTCGGTGGTGTCTTTCATGGCAGTCCTCGATCTCAACTGATCGATGTGGCGTTTCCACGCTCGTCCGTCGGTTGTTTGTAGCCGGTACGAGCGTGGGCCTGTTAGCTGTGTTATGATTGCTGGTACCCATAGTGGGTCTCTGGTTAGGTTCTTCGCGTAGACAGCGTCGTCTGGTGCGAAGGATCGGTGTTTGCTGGTGGAGTCTGGGGGTTTCTCTGGATTGTAAGTGGGGTGTAGTCTATCGAGTGGGGACCTTATTTTCCTCCCCATCTGCAGTTCTGCCGGGCTTTTATTTGTTGTGCTGTTCGGGGTTATGTGCTGTATAAAGAGTAATCTATTTATTTTGTCTTGGATCTCCCCGTGGTCTATTTTCTGGATGGTTTTTTTTGTGAATTGGACCATCCGTTCCGCCCTTCTGTTCGCTGCTGAATGCACCGGGGCTGTCAGTGCGCGTCGTATGCCCCTTTCCGCTAGGAATTTTTCGAATTCCAGCGAGGTGAATTGGGGCCTGTTGTCGGACACGAGGATGTCTGGGAGGCCGTGTGTCATGAAGAGTTTGCAGAGTTCTTTGGTCACGGCCTCCGTGGTGGTTGTTCTCATGTTACTTACCTCCAGCCAGTTGGAGTAAGCGTCTACAGTTAATAAGAAAGTGTGTCCTTTTGTGGCCCCGGCGAAATCTATGTGGATCCTAGACCAAGGTCCCCTGGGTGTTTCCCACTCTAGGATGGGTGCTGTGGGTGGGCTTGGTCTAGTTTCCTGGCATCGTTGACACTTTGCTACCCAGGCCTCGATCTGTTTGTCTATCCCTGGCCACCAAGCGTAACTTCTGGCCAGGGCTTTCGTCCTAACGATGCCCGGGTGCCCCTCGTGAAACAGTTCCAGTACCTTCCCTTGTAGTTTTTCCGGGATGACCACCCTATCTCCCCACAGTACACACCCTTTTTGCAGTGACAGTTCCATTTGCCAGTTCCGGAATGTTTTAAAGGCTTCGTCATTGTCCTTTTCCGGCCACCCTTTCTCTACCCAATGTAACACCCGCGCCAGACGTTTGTCTTTATTGGTTTCTTAGGCAATGTCTGATGTGGTTATGGGTAGATCGGGCAGAGTCTCTATGCTGAGGGTGCTCGTTGTGGGTGCTGGGTCGGTGTCTAGATCGGGCAACGGTGAGCGGCTCAAAGCATCTGCATGTGTAATATTCTTACTGGGTCGGTGTGTGAGCGGGTAATTGTAGGCAGCAAGGAATTCGGACCATCTTGTCATTCTGGGCGAAAGGATGTTCGGGGTGGCCCGGTTCCTTGCCAAGATGCCCAGCAACGGCTTGTGGTCCGTGATGACTGTGAAGGTGCGGCTGTAGAGGTACTCGTGGAACCTCTTCACTGCTGTGACGATGGCTAGGGCCTCCTTGTCCAGCTGGCTATAGTTCCGCTCTGGTTTGGTGAGTGTCCTGGAGAAGAAGGCGATGGGTGCTTCTCTTCCGCCGCGGTCGCCTTTTGGGACAGGAAAACATTATAAAAATTAAGCAGTCCCAGAAACGCCTGCAGCTCCATTTTATTCCTGGGCGTGGGGGCCTCCTTAATGGCTCTGATCTTAATCTCGGTGGGGTGGATACCGTGCCGGTCAAGGAGGTAGCCCAGGAATTCGACCCGCTCCATGTAAAGCTGGCACTTCTCCCTCTTCACCTTGAGCCTGGTTTCTTTAAATTTTTTTAGCACCTCCCTTAGCTGACCCTCTAGTTCTTGCTGGTTGGTAGCCGACACCAGCACATCATCGAAATAGGGCACTACCCCNGCCGCGGTCGCCTTTTGGGACAGGAAAACATTATAAAAATTAAGCAGTCCCAGAAACGCCTGCAGCTCCATTTTATTCCTGGGCGTGGGGGCCTCCTTAATGGCTCTGATCTTAGTCTCGGTGGGGTGGATGCCGTGCCGGTCAAGGAGGTAGCCCAGGAATTTGACCTGCTCTTTGTAAAGCTGGCACTTCTCCCTCTTCACCTTGGGCCCGGTTTCTTTAAATTTTGTTAGCACCTCCCTTAGCCGACCCTCTAGTTCTTGCTGGTTGGTAGCCGACACCAGCACATCATCGAAATAGGGCACTACCCCCTTGATGCTCTGCAAGAGTCTTTCCATGAGGCTCTGGAATATTCCGGGTGCCACGCTGACTCCGAACTGGAGTTGGTTACATTGGAAAGCTCCCCGGTGGGTGACTATAGTTTGCGCCTCCGCGGTTTCTGCGTCAACTGGCAGCTGCTGATATGCTTGGGCCAGGTTGAGTTTTGCAAAAACCTTGCCTCCCCCCAGTGAGTGTAGGAGGTCACCAGCACATCGTCGAAGTAGGGCACCACCCCCTTGATGCCCTGCAAGAGTCTCTCCATGAGGCTCTGGAAAATTCCAGGCGCCACGCTGACTCCAAACGGGAGTTGGTTACATCGGAAAGCTCCCCGGTGGGTGACTATGGTCTGCGCCTCTGTGGTTTTTGCATCGACCGGCAGCTGTTGGTATGCTTGGGCCAGGTTGAGCTTTGCAAAAACCTTGCCTCCCCCAGTCAGTGTAAAAGGTGCTGCACTACTGGGACGGGGTAGGCGCTTTGTTGCAAGGAGCAATTTAGGGTCCCCGCAGATTCTCACCGACCCATCGGGCTTGACTGGGGTGACTATTAGGGTCTCCCACCGGGCGTGATCAATTGGTTGTAGGACCCTTTGCTTGATGAGCTTGTCAATTTGCTCGTCAATTTTTGGCTTGAGTGCAAAAGGTACCCGCCGTGGTTTTAGGCGTCTCGGGGGAATGTTAGGGTCTAGGCTGAAGGAGATGGGGGGCCCTCGGTACTTGCCTAGGGTGCTGTCGAACACTTCCCGGAAGTCCTGTGCCAGTTGCTGCTCCCAATCGGTCTCAGCGATGTGGTTGATGCCCGTGACTTCGATACCGAGCGGCGCAAACCATTGTAGCCCCAAAAGGCTGGGGTGGTCTCGGTCCACGATTGTTAGGGGAAGCTTCGCCGTGCGGCCCTTAAATGTCACCTTGAATTGTCCGGTTCCGACTACCGGGATGCGGTTTCCCTGGTAGTCTTTGATGATTAGTCTCTGGTTCTCCAGTCCCTTCTTGTGGATGGTAGGCACCAAGCATTTGATTTCTTGCCAGGCGACCATGGAGAGGTAGGACCCAGAATCCACCTCCATCTTGCATGGCTTGCCTTCGATGCCTACCTCCTCGTAGACTTTTCGGGCGTCGGTGGTTGATGCGTGGCCGATGATGACTGTCTGGTGGGTTTCCTCCTTCCGCCAGGTCTCTCCACCTCGTCAGGTTCACCCGCTCCGGTCCCATTGGCTGTCGGCTGGGTGATCCCTGGCTCTGGGGGGTGTGCTGTCCTGTCTCCGCTCGCTGTGGTCCCGCCGTCTGGGTCTGTAGGCTTTCTTTAGTCGGCAGATGCGGGCGATGTGGCCCTTTTTGTCGCAGTGCCGGCAGACTGCATTGAAGAAACGGCATTCCGATCTCGGGTGGTCACCTCCACAACCGGCACATGCAGTCCCCGACTTTCGACCCCACCGATTTCGCTGGTTGCATCCCGCCTGGAGCTGGTGGATTTCCTCCTCCTCGTCCGAGGTGTCAGAGGCGGAGTGGAATTCACCATGGTGGGTGGTGGTCTCGCAGTGACTTGCTTCCGGTTGGGCCTTGGTCGCCCGTCCCGAGTCGGTGGTCGCGGTGCGGTCCCCGGCATCCGATCTCCACATGCGGTTCACTGATTTCCGGGTAGCCTCGGCTGCGGTGGCTTCAGCGATGGCGTTGGCGAGGGCGATGTCACCTTTGGCCATCAGCCAGCTCTGGAGGACTGGATCCCGAAGTCCGAGCACGACTCGGTCCCATCGGGCCTCGTCCATGTTGGAGAATCCGCACATGCCTCCTAGGTTCCGCAACTCGGCAACAAAGTCGCTGATGCTTTCACACGGTCTCTGGTCCCGCCAGTAGAAGTCGTGCCGCCTGATGAGGGTGGGCACGGCGGGGGCATAGTGGTTGCGGAGCAAGGGCTTGAGGTCGTCCCAGTCCATCGCTTTGATGTCGGTGGGTTTCACGAGGGCTTTCGCCATCTTGAACACTGTGGGCCCGCAGTGTGTCAGGAAGATGGTTTGTTTTTTCGGCCCAGTGGCGTCCTTCATGTTGCTGCATTCAAGGAACATGAGGAATCTGTCCATGTAGGATTCCCAGTCCTCGCTAGTGGGGTTGAAGGGCCCGGGCAGAGCGATGCTGGCCATCTCGTCAGTCTTGCTTCCGGCAGACACGTGCTTGATGGGGTTCAGCCTTGGGATCCCACCTTTGTCGCCAGTGTCGTGTCCGTTCGGCAAGGAGACCAGGAGGCAGTGACTGTGGTTTCAGCTCTTTACTAAGCCCCCGCAATCGGTCTGGATCCAAGGGAAAACTTGCGGCTTTTTATTCTCAAACCGCGGCGGCTGTGGCCAATGGCACCACTTTGAATCTCCCGTGATTCATATCCGCCAATCACGGGAGATTCTCAGCGGGCCAATCAGCGCAGCTCGCTAAACCAATCAGATCACCCTGCGTTTTGACCAATCAAAACACGGGGTTTCAAGAATGCAAATGAAGGTACAGAATAGCTATTATGTCTAACCATATATGCTTCATGAAATTTCCCCCTCCCATTTTCCCAGGTTCAAGAATGTGGTAGCATGGAATCTTCTGGTGCTCTTTTGGCTTCCAAAGCTGACACCAAGAACTGAAGAGGCATTTTTGATGATAAGCAAAACATTTCTAAGGAAAAAAACTGAGAAACTCCAATTGTCTATTGGAAAAGGCATTGTTGGGATATCTGCAGAACCTAAAATTTAAATGAAATATAATGGAATACATTATATAATGCTCAAAATAGCATCTGCCTTTGAAAAATGGCAATTGTTGTTTGTCTAAATTGTAGATAATTAATGCTGCACACAGCTGCTTTATGTATTATAACCATTTTGTAAAACAATGCAGTATTTACTGAAAAGATATTTACCAAAACTCCTACCTGTATGTGGCAGTGATAAAGAATAACTCAAAACATAAAGAGCCATTAAATATCCTTGAGTTGTTTCACTGGTTGCCCTCCAATATCATAATAATTATTGTATTCAGTTTGTATGTATAGATCAATAAAACCTGATTCAAATAATTCAATCTGAATTGTTGATTACATAAAATTCAACTATTTGAATATACTCAATAGTCAAGTTGATTTAACTTGATACTCCTGTTTAAAGTATCAAAACTGGATTGATTTGATTCAATTTTCCAAATCCATTTATTACATAGACTTTGGCACACATGAAGAAGTTCTTTGAACTTATCAAAAATATTTAGATCATCAATTTGATTTGGAAAGCCAATTCATTTTGAAAATATAGTAGAACTGGCTTAAAACTGAATCTCTGAAGTCCCAAAGGTGCTTTATCAGGAGGCAACTGGATTTTCTTGCTTTTTTCTTGGAAGACGTTTTGCTTCTCATCCAAGAAGCTTCTTCAGCTCTGACAGGATAGTGGGGAATAGAAGTATTTATATTCCTTACAGACAGCTGGTTATTTGCATCCTTTTAGAGAGTCCTTGAGGCATTTGGAGGTTTATCTGTGTCCTCAGGATCACCTGAGTAGTGCAAATGGTTCCTGTAGTCTGCAATTTTTCTGAAAATCCATTCATACTCCCATACCATTCGAAAGGTGTTCATCCCAAAGTTCATAGCTAAAAGTCTATGGAGATTCTCAGTCATCCAGGTCATGGTTGTCCGAAAGTGCTTTTTCAGGAGGCAACTGGACTTTGTTGTTTTCCTTTCAAGCTTTCTTGTTTGTTGTTTCAAAGAAAAACAAGAAAGTCCATTGCCTCATGAAAAAGCACCTTTAGGACAACCATGACCTGGATGACTGGGAATCTCCATAGACTTTTAGCTGTATACTTTGGGATGAATATTATGAACTGAAGCTTTAGCCAACCATATGTTCAATTCATTTAGTAACCTTTATAACAAAGGTGAGGGCTAGCATTTAATAGTTTCTCATCCTTATTGAAGTGAATGTATCTATGAATTTCTTCTGCTCTCTAACCCTAAAACAATTAAAATCAATAAAAGCTTCTCTATTGACTTCAGGGAATTTGTTATCTCATGTTTTTCTATATTTCTCCAGATTAGTAAAAAGATAGAATTGTCCCTTTGGACATTATCTTTCTCCTCCACCCCATGTCATTATTTTTATCATTATTAAAGATTAAGCTATCATTTATAATAGACTAAAATATTTTTACTTATTTTTATTTAAGAATTTTATTTCCCTCAGAGTACTGATTTTCATCAAAACCTTACAATACCTGCTTTATGCACAACAAAAAACCCTGCAGAAATCAAAGGGGCTTATCTCTATCACTATGGCTTAGGCACTTATCTTCATCACACAGAATATGTGAAATGCCCTTGACTCTCACTTCTGCCTGTGTGAATCATAAACAGCTTTTTACACTTGTGATGGATGTGCTGAATTTGAAGACTGCAATTATATAGACAGTTACTTGTACATGTGAATTTTGTTGGATATACTGAAAGTTTTGCTTCCATATAATGTTGAGCACTTAGTGTATAAATGCATTGCAAATCCCTTTGACAGGAAGAATCAGTCAGTTTTAAATATATCTATTTGAAGGTGTGATTTTTCTGCATGCAGCAATAAATTTGGAAAGTGCCAAAGTGCTTCTGTGCTCAAAGGGGCTTAAGTCCCCGGCTTTGATCAAATTGTTGTTCCTGGGTGTGGAATTCTATTAAGTCACTCAGCTAAGTACCAAGTCTTATCAATAAACAAGTCAATCTTTGGATTTTGCTTTCCAGAGTGGAATTTAAGCATCATCAAAATAGAGAATAGTTGGCCATCATCCATCTGAAATTATTTTGGGTTGACTTACTTTTGTTGTTTATTTTTATAAGTGGCACTATATGCCTATAGAAATGTGAAAAGTCAAAAGATGAACAAATCTCTAGTTTTTGGGGAGTCTAATTCAAAACTCTGAACTCTGGTTCTGGAGTGAAATTTGATGGAGAGAGCAAAGCTTCCACATTATAGAATGACAAAAGAACAAATAACAGCATAAAGGGACAAAAATTACAACAATAGACTTAAGAAATAAAAAAATTGCTCCCAGTTCTCCTTCCAAAACATTTGTTTTTTAAAAGGTCTGTGATTTTGTGTTCCTTGAGGACACTTGTTTAATTCAGTGTTATCCCTCCATCTTACTCATGGAAGATTTCTTTTCACATGTCTGCTACAGCAATGTCTCTAGAGCAAATAGATCAGAAACAGAGCTATAGAAAATAAAGAAGATGAATTTGACAGAGATATGCAAGTTCTGTTGCCAGGGCATCAAGCAGTAACACAAACAGTACATTAATAGCACAATAGACAAATAATATTCAGAAGAGGCTTACACAGAAAGCTTCACAATTCATTTAACTATATAAAGTAAGAGGAAGAGGTATAAGTTAATCAGACTTGCCAGATTCGGTTTTAACCAATCACAATAAAAGTAATTTTAGCTTTCATGTAAAGTTGATTTTATAGTCTGGTCTAACCAGTGGGATTGAGACAAGTTTTGTGAAGGAAGGCCTAGAATCATCACAGAGTAGGCTTAGATGTATGTAATTTACTTCCATGTAAATTATTACGATTATCATTATGGTTAATCATCAATTTGATTCACAGTCTGGAATTAACAGCTTGTCCTAACCAAGAACCTAAGAACTGTTAATGTAGTGTCTGAGTATATAAGCAGTTCTGAATAGACTTTGCTATTCAGCAAAGGATATTCAGGTCTAATAAGTTCAAAATTTCCATGTATCTAGCAACCTTTTGAGTATTTCTCCAAAGTCTCCTATTACTAATGGTATAACCATTGGCTTCTTCCTTCATAATGACTATTGTGGAACTTAACTTCAATTTGCAAATCACACTATTTGTTATTTCTTTCTAGCTGTTTCTCTTCAATTTGTGCATCACCTGGTATTGCAATACAATGATATATTTTTTTCTTTTCCACAATAGTGATGTCAGGCATGTTGTGGGTTAGATATCTGTCTGTATTCAAAAGTTCCATAAGAGCTTGATTTGTTTATTTTCAAGGACTTTGTCAACTTGGTGTTCACAGTAATTTTTGCTGTTTTCAAACCCAAACTTCTGGCAAAACTTCCAATATATAATTTTGGCAACTCAGTCATGAAGTTGTAGATAATCAGTCTGTGAGATCTTGCTGCAGTCACTGATAAGTGACATTTGCTGTTATTACTGTCATGTTGAATTTTTGCTTTCAAGGAATTAGTTTGCAATTGGCTGTTCTTGAGCAGCCAAAAGGTGTCTGTTCTGTACCGTCATTTGCATTCTTGAAACCCTGCGTTTTGATTGGTCAAAATGCAAGGTGATCTGATTGGTCCAGCGAGCCACGCTGATTGTCCCGCTGAGAATCTCCCGCGATTGGCTAATACGAATCGCGGGAGATTCAAAGCAGTGCCATTGGCCGCGGCCACCGCGGCTTGAGAATAAAAAGCCGCAAGTTTTTCTTTGGAGCCAGTTCAGGTCCTGGAGCGAAATAAAGAGCTTGAAACACAGGCACCGACTCCTGGCCTTTTTCCTAACAGACACAACACTGGCGACGAAGGTGGGATCGATCCTGAACCCCTAAGCACGTGTCCGGCGGAAGCCAGCAAGACCGACGAAATGGCCAACATCATACCACCCGCACCTTTAACCCCGCTACCGAGGACTGGGAATCGTACACGGACAGATTCCGCATGTTCCTCAAATGCAGCGACCTGGAGGACGCCACCGGACCAAAGAAACGAGCCGTTTTCCTGATGCACTGCGGGCCCGCAGTGTTAAAGATGGCGAAAGCCCTCGCAAAACCCACCGACATTATCGCAATGGACTGGGATGACCTCGAGCCACTACTCCGGAGACACTTCGCTCCAGCCGTGCCCGTCCTCATCCGATGGCACGAGTTTTATCGGCGGGACCAGCGGTCGGGCAAAAGCCTCAGTGACTTTGTTGCAGAGCTGCGGAACTTAGGAGGACTATGCGGGTTCTCCAACATGGACAAGACCCTGTGGGACCGAGTCGTGCTTGGCCTATGGGACCCCATCCTCCAAAGTCGACTGATGGCCAAAGGCAACATCACCCTCGCCGATGCCATCACCGAAGCCACCGCAGCCGAAGCCACCCAGCAGTCAGCAAGCCGCATGCAGAGACTAGACACCGGGGACCGCACCGCGAACAACCACCCTGCAAGGACGACCGAGGCCCAACCTGAAACTACCACCCACCATGGTAAATTCCACTCCACCTCGGGTACTTCAGATGAGGAGAAAGAAATCCACCGTCTCCAGGCAGGCCGCGACCAGCACAGCCGGCGGAGTCATAAGTCGAGGACCACGTGTGCCGGTTGTGGAGGCGACCACCCCAGATCCGAATGCCGGTTCTTCGATGCAGTCTGCCGGCACTGTGACAAAAAGGGTCACATCGCCCATGTCTGCCGCCTTAAGAAAGCATACAGCCCCAGACAGTGGGACCCCAACGAGCGGAGACGGGCCAGCACACCACCCAGGACCAGAGACCGCCCAGCCAACAACCGTTGGGACTGGAATGGACGAGCCCAATGAGGTGGCGAGACCCGGCGGAGGGAAGAAACACACCAGACGGTCATCATCGGCCACTCAACAACCACCGACCCCGAAAGGTCTATATGGAGGTAGGCATCAAAGGCGAACCTTGCAGGATGGAGGTGGACTCCGGGTCCTACCTCTCAATGGTCGCCTGGCAAGAAATTAAATGCTTGGTGCCTACCATCCACAAGAAGGGGACTGGAAAACCAGAGACTAATCCTTAAAGACTACCAGGGAAACCACATCCCGGTAGTCAGAACAGGACAGTTCAGAGTAACCTTTAAAGGGCGCACCGCAAAACTTCCCCTAACCATCGTCGATCGAGACCGACCCAGCCTGCTGGGACTTCAATGGTTCGCACCGCTCGGCATCGAAGTCACCGGCGTCGACCACATCGCCAAAGCTGACTGAGAGCAGCAACTGGCCCGGGACTTCCAAGAAGTGTTCGATGGCGCCCTAGGCAAGTACCGAGGGCCCCCTATATCCTTCAGCTTAGACCCAAACGTTCCCCCGAAGCACCTAAAACCAAGGCGGGTACCTTTCGCACTCAAGCCAAAAATTGACGAGCAAATTGACAAGTTCGTCAAGCAAGGGGTCCTACAACCAATCAATCATGCCCAGTGGGAGACCCCAATAGTCACCCCAGTCAAGCCTAACGGGTCAGTGAGAATCTGCGGGGACTATAAGGCCACCCTAAATTGCGCCTTACAACAAAGTGCCTACCCCGTCCCAGTAGTGCAGCACCTTTTACACTCACTGGGGGGAGGCAAGGTTTTTGCAAAGCTCAACCTGGCCCAAGCATACCAACAGCTGCCGGTCGATGCCGAAACCACAGAGGCGCAGACCATAGTCACCCACCGGGGAGCTTTCCGATGTAACCAACTCCCGTTTGGAGTCAGCGTGGCGC
>BHEV01002790.1:0-31209 GCA_004319985.1 Emydocephalus ijimae
ATAATAATAATAATAATAATAATAATAATAATAATAATAATAATAATAATAATAATAAATAGCAAAACATGATCACCTGACCCCAGGACACTGCAATTGTCATAAATATGAGTCAGTTGCCAAGTGTCTGAATCTTGATCACCTGAATGGGGATGCTGCAATGATCGTGTGAAAAAAAGTCATAAGTCACTTTTTTCAGTGTCATCGTAACTTTGAATGGTCACTAAATGAACTGCTGTAAGTTAAGGACTATCTGTACTCTACATTATTTCTGGTTGCTTCCCATGACAGTGATTGGTGATAGCCTCTGAATTATTTGTCTGATAGTTGTAAGGAATATTAAATATATTATAAGAAGGAAAGCATAATTATAGAGTCTGGAAAGGCATGGAAGAGGTATACCTCTAAATGACAGCAGGCAGATGTGTTTCCTAATAGCCCTCTGCATTAAAATTACAGTGGTTGCATAGGGAGAAGTGGCAGCAAATAGTCTGTGCCATACATACTTTGAATTAGCATGTCAGTAATGATGGATGGACAATAAACAATAAAATTTGACCTGTCATGTTATGATTATGAGTTGGCTGCAACCAGCAGTTTGACAAAGAGGAAGTGGAAAATGAGATTACTGGGGTGGTATAATATTAACATTTTTATCATGCAAAAAGAAAAAGCTACATACTTTTTTCTTTCAAAATTTCAGTGCGCTCCCTTGAAACCCTGGAAATAGAGCAATGAAAAATTCATAAGTTATTTGTTGCTATGAAGTTGGGTTTTATTCTGAAACTGTATAGAAAGTTAGATATAAAGCTTCATTTTTTGCCAAGACTGAGGCTAATGTTATGTCTTTTGAACTATATTATCCATAATTCTCCTAAGTATCTTCATGGGTTTCCGTGTCAGTTGAAATGGCTGTTTTACTCTGAATTTGTTGCATGCAAAAAAGAAACCAAATGGGCAATGCATATATGATTTTCTGTTAAAAATAAATAAAAATTGTTGAATTATCATCACCACTACTGTTAACTTCTAAAAGTCTGCTTATCACCTTTAGTAGTGAAGATGTATTAATACAGAGACAGAAGAGGCTAGAAAAAGAAAAGAAAACTCAAATAGTACTGCATATTTTTCAAAGTAAGTGTAAATTATACGTTTCAGTCTTAATTCATAACCCTTCACTGTCATCTGGAATAGAGTTTTTATCTTACGATGCAATCAGTTTTGCATTATGTACAGAAAATATTATAAATAGCCATTCTGAAAGAGACCCGTGGAGTTTAGAATTTGATCCCACCCAATGTTATCTGTAATCATGTGAATGATGAAGCAAAGTTTTCCTTGCACTTTCCCACACTTCCATAAAATTTGAGGGGTAGAAGAGTAATCTTCACACAGATTTGCTGCATAGTGAATTGTTGGTAAATTGCCTGATAATCTCATATAGAATATAAAACTGTTCACTGAATTGTCCAGCTGTAATAGTCTATGTTGACAGATATAAGGCAATTCAAAAGGACAAAGAGCACCTGCAGCTATTAAATGAAATTATAATCATTTTTGTTATGCTGCTAGTGTATTTCCTATCTTGCTAAATTGGTTTATCCTCATTGTAACATTAATTAAGATCAGCATATAGGGGAAGGTATCCTTAAAGCATATAAGATTTATTAAGGAAATATAAGATTTATTTTTCTTACCACAGTAAACTACGTCTTGTTCTTTAATGTTCCAATACTCTCTGACACTGTAGTGTCCTGTTCAAGGCTGGAGAAATACATCAGCCACAAATTGCAATTCAATTAATGAGAAATTGTAGTTCAGAGACAATAAAGGGCTCTAAGCTGGCTGAGCAGATGTACACATCCTGCGGGAAATTATTCAAGAAAGGGAGTTCTTGCCTATTAGCCTGGCACTGTGTGGGTGGCACAGAGTCCAAACCAGAGACAGAACTGATGGTGATGACCCAGAAGATGGGCAGCCAAGGCGGCGTTGGTTCAGGAAAATGGAGTATAGCAGCAGCAGCAGCAGCAGGCAATTCTAATTTGTGTTCCTCTCTCTTGCCACAGTTGATACAATTGATATACTGTGAACTTGAGGAATCACAACAGTGGTGGGATTCCAATTGTTTTATTACCAGTTCTGTGGGCGTGGCTTGGTGGGCGTGGCAGGGGAAGGATATTGTAAAATCTCCAGTCAGAGGTGGTATTTGCTGGTTCTCCGAAGTATTCAAAATTTCTGCTACTGGTTCTCCAGAACCGGTCAGAACCTGCTGAATACTACCTTCAAATCACAATATTACTCTATGAAAACAACCATATAAATATAAACCTCTTATTTTCTAGACATTTGTGGTCCCATTTGAAATGGAAGATGTCCATCCTATATTGCTATTTGTATTTTAATAAGGAAAATCATGAGTGGGACCGACCTTTGCATGGATTTAGCCATGAGGTCAACATCAGTTTTATGTAAACCAGTGCTTTATTAAATTTAGACTAAGTGATTAGGATTGGAGCAGGAGGCCCAGATTCAAGTCTAGATTTTGTCATAGAAGCTTATTGAGTGACTTGGGGCCAATCTCTGGATTTTATGGCGAGAAAATTTAAGGAGGCAGCAACATATTGGTCATTTTGAGCTCATGGAGGAAGAGTGAGATACAGTGTTTTAAAAATATTTGCAAGATTCATCAATCCACATAAACTTACAAAAAATATTTATGTAGATTCATGAAAGAAAATTGTCATAGCAAGTTTTCTTTGGATCTTTTTTTCAGGGATTAATCCAGGGAAAATGACATGAAGACAATAGCATATACCTTCTGTTTTAAATATAGCATTATAAATTATGCATAGATATAGGCAGAAAAGTTATCTGGCTTGATTAAGCTCGAGAAAAATAAATCATCTATTTATGAGGATGCTATGCCTACATTTTCCTATCAAGATCTCATTATTTCCACAGTAGGCTGTCCCTTTGTAAATCTTGGAATTATACTGGAAAACTCTTACCATCCCAGATAAATATGGTAACATTACAAACAAATTCTGAAATGAATTCTTTGGTTGCAGTTCATAAGTATCAGAATGAAAAGACTAATAAGTTTCCCTAGGTCACCAAAAGAATAACCTGACAGTTGTCATAGTTAAAATAAACCTATTTTTTCTAAACACTGAAATGAATGTTCCATCAATTTTACTTCACATTCTTAATGTAATCCTTTTACAGGTTTTATTTAAATAAATAAATATCTTTACAAAGCCAGAATCAGGAATCAAAATATGATTTTTCATCTTCTATCTCAGGGATAGCTGCTATTGAAATTTTGTCTGCTTTGTTGTTATTCAGGCCAGTAACTGGTTGAAGTAGTCATGGGCAGTTGTTTTGTGCTGCTTTATATTTGTAAATATACATCACATTAATTTTAATTGTTATTTGCAAGATGTAATCTCAATCAATGTTATAATTTATTGTTAGTAAGAAATATCATAAAACATGCATAGAAAAAAATCTGAAATACTAAATACTACTGAAATACATACTTAGTATGTTTAGAGACAATTACAGTTTGTGAAGGAAACACCACCCCAAATATAACCTCCATTGAATATATTGTATGTGATTCTACAGTGTATGTAAAGACCATTAATAGACATTTGTTGTGTTGATGGTTATCTGTCTTGTCTTGTGTTACTTCATACATATATTGTGTGTTGATTTGATTGAATTATGTTATACCTTTTCTTCAGAGCTCAAGCCATATTGCTTAGAATTCCCTCCTTTCATTTTTCCCTTCATCAACAAACCCTTCTGGATCAGGCTAAGAGAAGGTACTACAATTCCTTTACAGGAAAAACAAATAATTTTTTTTTTGCAAAGAAAAATGTGTTCCTTACCATAAAAATCTGTTGCAATATTGGGGATTTCTTTACTGTTTTCAGCCTAATTTTCAGTAATATCCCTGGTACTGCAGGCTACTTCTGCCAACTGCCTCCAATTTGGCAGTTTAAATCTCACCGGGATCAAGCCTTTCATCCTTCCAAGATAAAATAAGGAGCCAGACTTTGGGGGCAATATGCTGACTTTGTAAACCACTTAGAGAGAGCTGGAAAGCACTGTGAAGCGGTATATAAGTCAAGTGCTATATTGCTGTTGCTATTAATCAAAACTTTTGAGTTAAATCTAATAAATTTCAAGCAATTCTGCCTTTCATTCTAAACACTTTGGGGTATCATGGTTTTTGTAAATTAGATGAAGAAAAAAAATACATTTTCTGCTGATTATTCAATCAACAGCGCGAAGAGAGCCCCATATGTTTTACAGATAGATACTAGATAGCTACTAAAATTGGGCTGCAAAAATCAGGTTAATTACTAGATGATAGCAAAGAGTTGGAATTGTTTATGCTTTTTTGTTCTTTATCTAGTTGTTTTTCATTTTTTGATAAGCCAGATTTGATAGCCCTACTAGTAACTCATCAGAAGAAGGTAGGACTTCAGTTTTATTTTTCATTATCTGGGTAATAGAATGCAATTTGGCACAGCTGGCAGTTTCTGCTAAAAAACAATGATTCATATTAAGTAAGAATTATGTGAAAAGGCCAGGAAGAATGTCAATGCTGTAATAGCTCTCTGTAGAAAAGCTTGCATATTGTCTTTTTCATGCATTAATATTTATTACTGATTCAAACTTAAAGAAATACCCAAATATTTAAAAGGGGAAAATCAGAAATAGCTTATTCCTCCTTCATTTTCCCTGGAGCAGAGATTGGAGTGTAAAAGCAGTAGCCAGAATAATTAAGACATTGCTCTCTGTTCAGAATACATATTTATGTGTAGTCCATTTACTCTACCCACTGCATGAGTTTTTGGTTTAAACAATCAATTATTCCTCAGTATCAAGTAGGTCAAAGGCAGAAATTCACCAGTAGATTAATTAGTTATTAAGCTAATTAATAAAGCCCCATCAAGATTTTTTTTTCAAATGACTACACACTGAGAAACCTCTGGATTCTGCTCATGGCTGCCCTATCTTACCAGATTCTATCCATCCCTGATTCTGCTCTGTCCTGACTTTTCCCTCCACAGCCCTCATGCCTGCAGTAAAATGCTGACAAGTACTGAAAACTAGATTGTAATAAATAGAGTCAATCACTAGCAGCTGAATCTTTTGGTGCTTCATAGAGAGAAACAAATGTTGGTGAGAGAATAAGACTTAAAAAGTGCTGTTGGAGAAAGGCACAATCTTAGGGAAGTTATTAAGTTAGAGCTGCGTAGCAATTTTACTTTGATGGAAACAAACACAAATGTCATTGTATTATATTATTCCAGTTTGTAGGGATCTGATTTCTTTTTGACTGAGACAAAAGTACTGTGTTATCCAAGTGCGATTTGAATTTCGTCTTACTAAAATGAAATTTAATGAAATGCAACCAAAGAGTTCTGACTAATACATTTGAATTATCACCATGTATTCTTAATACAATTTAGCAGCAAAACTTGTCAGTGGTATTGCTGCAATTTTCCTTTACTTAAAAGTTACTGATGCTGAGATATATAATAACAGAGCACATGTAAATATATGGAAGACCTTGAAAAAAAATAGGCTTTTAATTTTTATCTTAGTGAGACCCAGATTCTTTGAGTGATTAAGACATGAAAAGCTGAGAACCGTTGTTGAGAACCATGATTTCCTAAGAGGACAAAAGAGAAGGTTGAATTAAATATTATTCACTGGAAGTTTTCGGGAAGACACTTCCCAATCATTTGTCAGGGATGCTTTAACTTGGATACTGGCACAGATACTGGCACTTTCAACTTTATCATTCTTTGAGTTTTCAAAGACAAATTCCTTGTGTGTCCAATCAGACTTGGCCAATAAAGAATTCTATTCTATTCCACTCAAAGTAAGCATTATTCCAGAGAACTGATGTATAATTGGTAGGCATGACTTCCATTCTGCTTGCTGATATAACTGCCATTTATGTCCTATGAAAAAAATGCATGAAAGTTAGGTGTATATTTTAAAGATACTAAAAGAACTAGTATGTACAGGAGTACTCACCTTATAGCCATAATGAAGCTTGCCCATTACGGTTTAAGGTGTGACAGCCATCAACTGAAAGAGCTTTGTTTGATGACCTCAAGCCCCTTGCTCCTCCTGATGTGGTTATTAAGCAGAGCAGGGTTGGGAAAGGCTCTGGAAGGCCTAGTGAAGGCTCAGGCACACCTACCACAGGCCTCCCACTCCCTCTAGTGCTCTCTGAGACAGCACATGCTCTGATTCCTACTTTTTGGGATCCCCGTAACCCTTGGGCCTGTTTTCCTGCTCCCTCCCTCCCTATTTCCCACAGGCCTTTTTCCCAATCCACCAGATCCCATCAGGACTTGACCTTACACTCCATTACATATTTTACCTTTTGAAGATGTTTGGAGCTTTCTGCCGGACTGCACAGGGAAGCAGAATGGAACAATCTGTCCCTGGGCTGCATGGGAGCCTCCCATCGCATGCTAAAAATGGTGACTGCTTCTGTGCTGCATGATTCTGTTCTGCTTAACACAGCCTGTACAACACTGAAGAAAACTCTAAATAAATTGTTTTCCTTTTGGAGTTTTTTGTTTGTTTGTTTGTTTGTTTAGTACTGTATCATTTTCTAGAAAAATCAGGATTGGCTAATAAAACAATTATATCGATATACTTTGTGATCAAAATCTTGCTCCTTTGATGTGTTATTTTCTTTATCAACCCTGCTGAATTGTGCAGCATAGAAATTCTATCAAATAATGTAACAATTTAAAATAAGCAAAAATATTTTCTATGTACAAAGGAACATTATCAAAGGAGAAAAATTGAATCTCTGAACAAAAAGTACTTGGAATTTATTCTTATGTTCAAAAATGGATGACTAACTCTTTAATGGAACTCTCTGAAACAGTTCTTATTTTGTTCTCTTCTATGAAACTAATTTTCTTTTTTTCTTTTCTTTACACAAACCAGAATCTTTCTGGAGAGAATTATTCAGCTCACATTACTTCCTACTTCACAAGCTATAAAAGCAAATGCCTTCTGTCAACATTTGTTTCTGTGTATTTGAATACATAGATTTT
This sequence comes from Emydocephalus ijimae, assembly GCA_004319985.1. Taxonomy (NCBI): domain Eukaryota; kingdom Metazoa; phylum Chordata; class Lepidosauria; order Squamata; family Elapidae; genus Emydocephalus; species Emydocephalus ijimae. The sequence continues at coordinate 7,104 of BHEV01002790.1, forward strand.
TATGTAAACGAGTTAGTTTAAAGGCAATATTGTAACTTCATCATGCATTTTGCCTATCTCTTCTTTTCATTGCTTTGCTAAAAAAACAAAGCATAATGCAAAATAATTAAAATAAAGTTTTTAAATATCATCATGGTAATGTAGCTTGGCAGCCATTGCCTTTTCGGCAAATGACAGAGCTGGCTGCAGAAAGCACAGACATTGTTGTATGCAGCAGACAGGATTATTACCAAGACAAAATGGTTATACAGAAAAATGTTGCTCATTTTCATTTCTCTGAAATGTCACAGAACTATACTTGTGCTTAGTCTTCAATTTAAACACAGGTTTACTAAGGGGTGGAGCGGGGAAGCTGTATCTCCCCTGTAGAATTTATTTCTACATTGACCTGCACTATTGACCTTGTCAAACAAATTTCAAAAATCCACTTTTAACATTTTTCTTTTCATACTACTGTGTGCTGGTTAGTGAATTGGGAAACATGCTGAAGTATTTTTATACACAGGTGCTATAACAGTTTTAAAAAAGAAGTTTAAAAAGAATGGTTATGGTTATATAAAACAACCCTGTGTTATTTTAAGTGTCCTCATAATGGTTATTGTGGTGATAATAATAGAAATTGATCAAATTTATCATAAGCAGTTACACTGTGGTCTTATATATCAGTATTCCCCAACTGGCTACAATACTGGTTGGGAATAACATTAGTTGAAATTCAGCATAACTGGCAGTCTCAAATTTGGAAAGTGCAGGTCAGCTTGATTGGGTATTGTGGAATTTATTTTGGAAGATATATGTAAAATTGTATTGTTAGTCTCTTATCCCTATGCTAAATATGCATAGGACTGTAGTTATTAATAAATGAGTCGTTTACATGGCATTCTTGAATATTCAGAATGCTACACAACTTCCTGTTCATGATTATTACACTAGCTTTCTTGCGTGTGGGTAGTTTACAACTCTAATAATTTCTAATAATAATCTTAATAAGGGTTGAGTTCCTGCCATAGTCTCCTAACTACAATAGTCCTCCAGATATGACAGTTTACTCAATGAACGTTCAAAGTTACAACATATGTCCTTACATTATATAATGACCCTGTTTCAAAGATATGACTGCTGCAGTGCCCCTGCAGTCATTCACCATTACAACTCACTATAAGGATGCTAAAGTACCCTCTCTCCTCTTTTTGCCCATCCCATCCTGACAGGACCCTGTAATGCTTTGGATCTGCTCCCCACAGGCCCATCACCCATTGTGGTTACTTTTTAAAATTAGGTGAGATACAATCACAACATGTGACTGTAATATGCAGACTCCATTATAGTCGTATCTTGAGGTGTAATAAAATCTATATTGCAAACTTTTTAAAGGGCAGATCAGGTCAGATGTATATTACAGAGCTGACCTGACCAGCTATATGAGGTAGAACAGCTGAAAATGTGGCCTCAATAGCTATAGAATTTCAAAATACCTTTGCTAACTGAGGGGGAAAAAAGGCATGGATTGAGATGTAAGGAGGAAAAAAATAACATTTTTATCTCACTAGGTGGTTGTTGAAGATTTTTAAAGAGCAGAAGAGCTGATGGAAGCTTAATAATGATAGAGGTTCACTCTTTAGTAATCCTTAACTGATCACCATTCATTTAGTGACTTACCTGGACTTCGACTCCTGCCTGACACCATTCATTTAGTCACTTACCTGGACTTCGACTCCTGCCTGAAGTTCTGAGCAGCACCTCCACTGTTATGTGATCAAAATGTGGGTGTGTGGTAACATATGTGCCCTTACCAGCAGAAGCGCTGCAATTCCATCAATAGCAGCTGTGGGCCAGGAGCCACCTGCTTCCTCCTCTACCACTCTCAAGAGGCCTGGTCCTTCTCCCTGCCCCCTCACACTTGTGTCCATTCACTTTTCCCTTTCCCCTGCAGCTGTTGACGCCCAGCCAATGTAAGGTAAAGCTAGAAAGCTAGCAAAGGCAATGTTCCTCAAAGGTAGAGAGGCAAATCTTTCTCAAGGCTGGCCCGGAACAGGAAGCCAGAGAAGTTCCTATTCCTGGATGGTCTTGAGAAGGATTGCCTCTTTAGCCTTGAGGAAAATTGCCTTTGCTAGGCTTTTAGCTGTGGCTCCCATCACCTGGGCATATCTGTCAACAGCTGCACTCAAGATCCCAGTCAGGATTATCTGAAGCTTCCTTATATGAAATTAATTGGCAAAGTCACTTCGTAGCAAATTTCACATTTGGAACAGAACATCAATATTTCACAGCAAAGATTCACAGAAAAGTTTAAAATGCTGCTTTTGATCAGAGTTAAGCTTCAAAAATCACTGCATAATAAAAACACTTATGATTATCAAATGTTCTATTTTCTATTCTTTCTGACCCAATAGAAAGAATAATGGGAATTATATAAAAAGGCTTGGGACTTTATTCATTTGTCTTTCTAGTGGTAACTGGACATCTTAAACCCAACCTTGCGCTGCATGCATACACACCGACGTCATATAAAGGTAAAGTAGAAATACACAGAAATATATCACTATATAGAAATATAAGGCACTATATAGTACTTTAATACATAGAGAGAAATATGGTTGCCTTCTACAATTACTGTCTCCAAATAAGCGTTTATGACTATTTGAGGAATATTATTGAAAGATCTTGTTTTTCCTCTTTTTTACTCAAATAGCTGATAAAAGTTCCTTTACAACTTCCTAATTGGTTTGCATACCAGTGTGAACAGTTTTGCCTTACCTGTGGCTGAGACAATATGTCAAAATTACAAGTGCAAGCATTTTCCTGAACTTCAATTTTCACCACTGATCAAACCTTAGCACATGTATTCATGGGGACTATAGTCTCAGCATAACATATTCTATTTTAAATTCTACCTCAGCTATTAATCTTAACTCCAAGGTTTAGAAAGTGCTTGTGTGTGTTGGTGGTAAGATTTCTTCTTTCTTTAGTTCAGTCAAACTGTTAGCTGACCTTGATCTGGTTAAAAATCCTTTCACAAGTAAAATCTTTCAGACATGGAACGATTCACATATAACCGCAATGGAAAAATGGATGGTGACATTAATGGGACTGGCAGAGATAGTGAAATTGACTGATTTGATTTTTTTTAAAAAAGCTTTATATAGCTTCTTTTCTACTTTCTTGGATTTTTTTTTTTTTTTGGTTCAAAACTAAAAGAAATGAATGTTTAACCTTGGATTTTGTTGATTAGATTTATTTATGAAAATAGATGTGCTGTTTGTTATGATTTATTCTAGTTCAAAGGGTCATTGAGATTTAGATTTTTTTTTCCGATCAAAGTCAGAAATTGTTTTTTTTCTGTAGCTTTTCTACCCTTTTATTTCCATTCTCCAATATTCCTTTTCCCTAGGCCTTTCTCTTTCTTTTAAACTTTTTCCTTTTTTCTTTTCATATTTTATATTGTTTGACATTTAATAAAACTTTCACTTTTTTTCTTCTGGCATCTTAACATGCCTTCTGCTTTGTATAATAATTTCCTACCACCCAGATAAAGAACTGCCTAACCTGGAAATCTTCACGCTACTTCAGGTAAATGACTGCCTAAACTGTGCTTGAAAACCTCTACTAATGGACTCCCCATGACTCCAGGCTGTTTCGTAGATTTATAGTTTTCACTCAGAAAATTCATCCAAATTTCAGTTTGGGATCTCTCACTATTTCCAATAATCAATTTGTGTCGTATTCTCAAGTACTACAGACAATAACGTCAATTATCTGAAGATTAGCAGTACTGCAGAGATGAGAAGCCTGAGATTACCACATTTGAAAATTACAGTTCCCATCATTTTTTGTCATTAGAGTCCAATTCTGGAAGGCTACAGATTCTTGACCATTATATAATATGAAGTTAAGCAGGTGTGTCCAATAACTGATTAGACAGTAACTCTCAAATCAGTAGCTCTAATATGATATAAATTTGGTACCTTCAAACTGCATTTAATCACACAAAACTGGGCTATCGTGTACCATCTGAATCTGTTTGGAACATAACTCATATGATGAGAAGTAATCCTTCTTTCTGAATATACATCTATACAATAGTGATATATGAATCATAAAACATAAAGTTAGAGATATGAGCTTAGCCATTGTTTTTTCCTTTATAAGTAGTAGAATTTGGGACATCCAACCATATTACAAGAGGTGTTTATTTTACTAAAAGGACAATAAATAAAATTCATATCTCACAATAGCACTGTAAATAAGTGGGAATGAGTTATCCTTCTGTTTTATTTGCTTCTCTTTAATTGGGACTTCTGACTCTCATACTTGTTGAGACACATGAACCCCAGATGGCATCAGAAGTCCTCCAAGAATGAGAGCTATGTGATACCATGCAGTTCCCTGCTGTTCTCACCAGTATTTCTTCCTTTCCACCTGGAATGAATAGATGACTATCTCTAATAATTTGCTTCCTTGCCCTTGTCATTGCACAAGAAAGAGACTGAGTCAGGCTGAGGACCTCATGTGGTTTTAATTAATGAGGCCAGAGGACTTGACTGCTGGAAGAGCTTTGGGAGCTTTGATTTTTGTATCATAAAGAGGCCTCCCCAACTGTGATAGCTTCTTCTTCTTTTTTATAACTGTATATTTACCCTTTCATTTCTTTCAAGATGCCACAAAGGTTCTGTATAGATCTTTAGTATTTGTTAAGAAGATTAATTCAGACATGCCGGGCTGAACATAATGCTTTCAAGAATGAGTACTGTTCCAATTGGGAACAACAGATCATTCAAGATGCTCCATGAAAAATCATAGTCAAGGTCACCAACTAAAGACTGATGTGTTGATTTAGAAATAGTGATTTTCCATCAGAAAATGGTCAGTTTTTAAATGTCAGTGGGAAATCCATTTTAAGCACCTGTGGCTAGAGGGACCATATGTGGCCCAAAGCATTCCTCAACCTGATTTTGAGGCTTTTACAAGTGAACAGTTCATACCTCTGTCAAATATATCTACCATATCCCAGACAGAGTCCTGGACAAGAGATAAGAGAAACAGAAGAATGTCAGCAAAAGAAACAAATGATTTTGTATGCATTGTGTTCTGGTTCTACTTACCATAACTATTCCTACCTGGTCCTATTTATATTTTGTCCTTCTACTCCTCTGCCCTCTTTGTAATGGTTCTGTGGATATATTCTGAGATCATGATCAGATGATATGATACAGCCCAAATTAAGCACTTTTGAGTCCCATTATTTCAAACCAACATATTTTTGCATATGCTTGTTTGAATCTTCCCCATTAAAATCAACAAACAAACTGTAGTATCTAAATCAGTCTTGTAAATGAATGCATGTTTTCTTGCATGTATAACGCTACACATTATTTAGACGTGCTAATCTTTAACATTGAAATGCTATTTTTTTCCCTTGAGGTGGATCTTTACATTTCTGCTATCTTGTATTCTCTCTCTCTCTCTCTCTCTCTCTCTCTCTCTCTCTCTCTGTGTGTGTGTGTGTGTGTGTTTGCAATATTTGTTTTCTTTGATTTTGACCACATTTCTTATCAACTAGAGACTATGCAAATGTGTTTTGCACATTCTTGTGAGGGGGCTTTCTAGCTAGTAAATATTTTTAAAAGAGGTTTGTTTGCCTTTTTATTCACATTTGGTAATATAGTGTTTTAACTAAACTAGAAGAACTGCTCTTTTCCATTCCAAAGCATCCATTAATATGTATGAGGTCACTAAACAACTTATTGCAATGAAAACTTTCAAACTTCTAAGTCTTGGAATTTCTCAAGGGACTGCATCTCATAACTTTTTACAAATTATTGACTGTTTTTCAAAAAAAATAGAAAAAAGATATGTACACTAAATTCAGTGTGCACACTGATATTTTACAGTTTAAGGAAATTGCAAATCTCTGTCACTGCTGATACATACACAATATTGACTCTCTCAGTTAATACATAGACCCTACTGTATATTAAAGCAATATAATCCACTTAACAATGGCTTATCACATCAGATGAAGGCAATATTTTAAATTAAAATGTCCAGAAAACACTTTATTTCAGTTTGTATTCAAATTCTAAATGCATTATCCCTTCAGTTTTGTTTTGTTTTTTCTTACTGTATTCATTACATTCATCTCCATGGCCTCTGTCTTGCTCTTTTTGGATTCAATTTTCTTATTTTTCTCAATCAGTTGATTAACCCAGTCTGTTACTGACACAATTTCAATCCAATCCAATCAGGTTGCTGACTCTACAAGTTTAAAAATTCAAGTCAACTATTTTGAGAAATCAGCAGAAAATGGTTCTAATTGAGGTAGGAACTGATAAACAGCTGACCATGGTGGGAATGAGAGTAATTTTCCTTCCCTTATGTGGTAATTTTATTTGGAGACCCTTTTTCTAAAATAATATGTATCCTGCAGGACTATTTTGTTATAATGATCTTTCTACCAGCCTTGTCCAACTGACTGCCACTCAGATTATTATACAGGAACTCCCAGAATCCCCAGTAGTCATAATACACACTGTCTGAAAATTCTGGACTTTGTAATCCAATATACCTGGAGAACATTAGATTGTGTAAAGCAATTTTGCTATTCTGCTATCCAAAATCAATCAGACTGAGATGGGTGACTTTAGAAATTTCATAAATAAAATAAATACAGAAGCACTGTAGGGCTGTCTGTGGAGGCATGATATTTTCAAAACAAGCAAGAGTAAGAAGGGGTGTGTGTGTGTGTGTGTGTGTGTGTGTGTATGTTACACATAAATAGACCTGTTGATTAATGTGCATCTTTTAATGTGGAAAAAATAGCATGAATTGTTTTTAGAATATATACAATTCTACAAAGCTGATTAAAGTACATTTGATATCTGTCATTCACAGTTATTCTATGCTATGCCATAGGTGTGATTGTTTTTCATTAAAAATGATATTAAATATTGAATCTCTTAATAGCTTTATCCTTGACCCACAGTAAGAGGAAAGGCAGAAAAAATGAATTGCAAAAGGGCTTTAATTTAGAAATATACTATCTACAGTACACAGTAGTATTTATATTGTCAAACATCTTTGTGGAGGTAGTTTTATTTTCAAATTCCTCAAAGACTGCAGTTTTTCCAATATCTTGGCTGTTCAAATCCATGTACCCTTGTTGGGGAGTAGAAGATATTATATGTTTCACAAAGAAATAAAAAAATAAAAAAGCCTGAAGTCTCTAAGTAACAAAATATCACTTTTATTGAAATCAAATCAAATAAAATATTTATTACAGTCCTAAGGCCACCATACAGATAGAAGAAACACAAGTTACAATTATGTTATGTAAAACTAAAAAAAAAAAAAATCCAGACCCAAAGAGAGAATGGGTCTAAATATAAACATGCAAAATTGGGCAGCCTGGAAAGATTTGAGCAATTCAAATAGGAATTCAATTGGAAAATAAGGCAATGCATCCAGCTTGGCCAAAGTAATATTTCAGTCACATGTCTAGGACCAAAACCAAGTTTCAAGAACATTCTGGAACCCTGGGATAAAGGATGTAATTCTGGGCGAATGATTTTCCAGAAAGTGGGGACTATGACATAGAAGAGATGCTTTACAAGGCCTGGAAGATGATGAAATTTAAATAGAAGAGACATGGGTTGCACTCAGTCTGCCAAAATATGTATGAGGAAGACGAGGCAGCTTGGTAAAATTACCGGCACCGGTACTGCCTTCTTTCCTTCCCAACTGAGCCTGTTTTAGTACAGAAGAGTTGCCAATAAAGCAGTAACCTTGATATAGTTATGGAAGAACACAATTGTTTTGGAGTTCTGAAGCCACCAACAAACAGAGATGTGCAAAAGTCAAAATAAAAAAAGGTGTTTTTTTCTGCAGGGCAAATAGACAATCCTAAGAGGGGAAAAAAAGAAGTATAGGGGTCCGACAAAGCAAAACCACAAGAAAAAGGTGCAAGAATGCTACATACTGGTCATTAACAGAGGGGGGAGGAAAGCAGAAGTAGTCCCAGAGAGATGAATTAATTAATTAATGTCTTTATTATTTTTTACAAATAACTCAAGGTAGCAAATGTATCCAATACCTTCCTCTTCTTATTTCCACCACCACAACCCTGTGAGTTCAGTTTGGACTGAGAGAGAGAGTGATTGGCCCAAAGTCATCCAACTGACTTTCATAGCCAAAGCAGGACTTGAATTCATGGTCTTCTGCTTTCAAGCCTGCTTTCTAACCACCAAACTGGCTCTCAATTCTGTCTTAATTAAAATCTGAACAGGGTCTGTAAAAAGGAAATATTGCTATACATAGTAGTAATAATATAAATCCAGGTATAAAAAAATGCTATCTTTAGAAAAGTGAGGTATAAGTGCATATCTACTCAATATTACATTCCCATTATGAGATGAATGATAACAGAGAGTTTGTCAATGATTGAATTAATATTTACTTTAAAAAGTAGAGTAGCGGTGTAGTTAAGGGTGTAGTTAACTTACCCTTGTCTCTGGGTAGTGACAGTTCCAGGGAGATATACCATGGGGAGCATTTGACTCTTAAAACTTTTATTAGGATGGAGGGCTTGCAGGAGAAGAATCAACTTTTTATAACTGAGAATCCCTTAGAACTATCACTTGGAATTAAATCACAAGAAGATTTAAAATTAGGAAAGCTGAAAGTTATTGAAAAATAAACAAAATACTCCTGGCATTTAGCCCATTGAACATTGTTCAGTTGTCATTTCTCTATCAAATTGCTCAGGGAACGCTGACACATACAGTAAACTAGCATCATGTCTTCTACAACCTTGAGAAAAGGAGGTCAATGAGAAGTCTAAAAATATAATGTAAAAAATAATGTGCAATAATCCAGATGGCATCTATAGGGAACTAAAATAAGCCATAGTTCAACTTGCTTACAACTCATATCTCCTTTTGGGAAATATACTTCCAATGCCATCATACATCTTTTTAGATATGTATTTGGAAATAGTCACACTGGGATTCTTGTAAGAAACAATAGTACTAAAAATAAAATCCTAGATTTGGAGGCATTTGTGAGAACTCCAATGTCTGTATGCAGTAAGCCCTGTCACCACATAGGATTATAATAAGAAAACAAAGTCCTGTGTCCAAGGTTAACATAAATGTGTAGAATTATCAGGGGGGAAGCTGAGGCATTGAGGCTCTCTGCCCAGTTTTTCTGGTCATTTGCAGGGCTTGGCTACATTAGAGAGGAGAGTAATTAAGATTTAGATAGGGGCCTTTCATGGTGACTGATCAGAGGTAAAAGAGGTAAAAGAAAAGAATGGATGGAGAAAAAAAAATCAAGAGCAAAAATAAGTTGGATGAAAAACCATTTGTAGCAGAGTATCTACAAAGCCCATGAAATTATTCCTGAGTAATCTTGGGATTATCCCCAGATATTGAATTGTGAAAGGTAGTTCTATAACAAGTAGAACTGCTATGGAGGAACAAGAAGCTTAGCAGTGACAGGCTGCATGAGAGAATGTGCAGAGAATATGAAATAAGCAGAGAAAGGGGTAGGGCTTTTTCCTTTCCTTATTCTCCACCATCAAAGTGCAGCTGGCATCTTTCCGATTGTATTTACAGTTGGGGTCGGAGTTCAGAGAGCAGTGCCAGTTAAAGAAGAAGAGCACTAACGAGTTCAAAACATACTTTGAAGGTTACCAAAACAATCACTATTAGCCAGCTGAGAGAGAGAATAACTTCAAGAAAGACCAGTAGAATAGGCCTGGTGGCATTATAGAATATATAAATAATAAGAGAATAAGGATGGAGGGGCATAAAATAATTGCAATAGCACTTAGACTTATATACCACTCCATAATGCTTTACAGCACTCTCTGGATGGTTTACAATATCAACATATTGCCCCCAACAATCTGGGTCCTCATTTTACCATCCTCAGAAGGATGGACTGAATCAATCTTGAGCCCTGTTAGGATTGAATTCCTAGCAGTGGGCAGAGTTAGTCTGCAATACTGCATTCTAACCACTGCGCCAGCAATAAATTAAGATAAATGCACATGTAAAACACAGAATGAATTGTTAGGCTAAGGAATTTAAGCTAAAGTTAGTCAGGAATGATAAAAAGATAAAGATTAGCTGGGAGTTGGTGTATTACTATATAGAATCTGCTGAACATGCATTTAAGATATGTGAAGAAAATGACTCAGAACTAAGTGCAAATATAACAATAAGCTCTAGGATAGATAGCAAAAAAGTGAGAATAAACATATAGAGGAAATAGATATATACTGTAAATAACTATGTACCTAACTGTTCAATTTATAAAGTTTATTTTTATAGTGCAATTGCTAATAAACACAATTATTCACCAAAGACATTATTTGTGTCCTGCCTGGGCTATTTCTATCCCAGAACAAATCCATTATATGGGAAGTATATTAATTATTTGAAAAGTCTTGAAATTAACACATGTTCTCCAGTCAGGGTACACAACCTGTGAATAGTCCAGACTAATCCAGTAACACACATGCACACGCACACACGGACACACACCAATACCAGTATAAATTTACACACGCACACTAATATAAATCCTCCACTGAATAGAGCTACTAATGCATTAACTTAACCTTATGCTTGCTCTTAGCAAGGGGGAGGGAATAAATATATTCCTACAATTCTTTCCTTCTAAAGAAAGCTTTTATCTTTTTTTGAACAAAGTATCTAATATGGAACAAGGTACTTAGTTGTGGTCCCAGAAGTAATGAATATATATTATTTCTAGATAATGGGATTATGATCTTGTATTTAATCAACAATAAAACTAGGTTTATAGGTCAAAATTTGAAAACCTGAGATCTATTTACTGCTAAAACTCTCTGCCTTTTGTTGCCCAATTATGCCAAATAGTATATCATAGTGTAAAACTTTTTGAATCAAATTACTTCAAACCATTATCATTATCAGAGCCAAGATGGCACAGTGGTTAGAGTGCAGTACTGCCTCTGACTGCCGGCTGACTTCAGTTCAAGTCTCACCGGCTCAAGCCTTCCATCCCTCCAAGGCTGGTAAAATGAGGACCTAGACTGTTGGGGGCAATATGCTGACTCTGTAAGCCACTTAGAGAGGGCTGTAAAGTATTGTGAAATGGTATATAAGTTTAAGTGCTATTGCTATTGCTATCATAAGGAATGCATACAAAATCCAGAACCCATTACTCCTGTGTAATTGAAATTTAGTAATTTAGAGAGCTTTAGGTTTTTTGTAGGAGAATCAGTGTGGAAATGTTTTATGAAGATAGTATAGAAAATTAGAAAGAAAAAATGCAAAACGTAGCACTTTTATAATGCCCATAAAAGGTCCAAGTATGCGTATGTGTTAATTTATTTTCTCCGATAAAACAGCAAAGTGTTTGGTTTGAAACGAATATGAGAGATGATTATTTAACTACTGGTTAAAGGTTAGCCTCTTCTCAAAATGTAAAAAGGTCTTTAGTGGCCTTTGAGATTTACTCCATAAAACAAGTGCTTCAAACACAGTCATTATACAAGTTACAAAATGTATACAATATTATGAGAGCATCAGAACTATACAACCTTCTTTTTAAAATATAAGCAGAAATTAAAAGAATCGGAATTCATTTCTATTTTAGCAGTGCTCAGAATTAGACCAACGTATTTTCACAGCAGAATAACACTGAGCGCTTCAAGACTCTTTCGTTCTTTATGCTCTCTCCCTTTGATGTATTTTATAAAATAGTTGCTTTCACATTTCAGTTCTACATTTCTTTCTGACAAATTTGTAGACCATTTGCGATCACTGTGTTATCTCCGTGAAAAATACTTTGGAACAGTGATTAACAGACAATCCTACCTGTAGGAAAAATACTTTAAATCTTTCTTCCAAGAGGTGGCCTTTAGAAATCTTTAGAAAATCATTATCTTCCGATATCACACCAGGAACATGAAGACAGTTGTTGTGAATGCATAGGATTTTAATAAAGTTATCTGGAGCTTGGAGTTAAGTGCAGGGTTCTGGCCCTGCACTTCTGATTGGCTGTTAAATGGCAGGATCGGATTGGCCCGTTCAGGGGAATCTGATTGGCCATTAACAGAGCTTTCGTATTGGTTAAATGGAGCTAGCGCTCCTGAGTTCTTATTGGTTAAATAGTTATTGGGTTACCCATATAAAGAGGGTCTCAGCTGCCCTTGTTTTTCTGAGCTGTCACTATGTAAATAAAAGAGTTGAAGTTCACTGTTTAACAGACTCGTCTCCATTCGTTATCGCCCATGCTTCAAACTTGACACTGGTGACGAGGATGGGATGTGAAGACGACAGAGCTGACTGAACTAAGAAGAAGAAGCCGAGCACGTGACTGACGACGCACAACACCGGAACCATGTCCAGCGGCGTCATACCACCCACTCCGTTCGATCCTGTGCAAGAGGACTGGGAGTCCTACATGGATCGTTTCCAAATGTTTTTGGAAACTAACAATTTGAAGGATGCCTCAACCGGGAAGAAACGGGCAGTATTCCTAATGCATTGCGGACCAACCGTATTTAAGATGGCTAAAGCACTAGCCAAACCAGCTTTAGTGAAGGCTATGGACTGGGACGTCCTTGAACACATACCAAGAGCTCATTACGCACCGACCGTGCCCACGCTTGTAAGACGGCACAAGTTCTACCAAAGAAACCAGAGAAAAGGAGAAAGCGTCGCCAATTTCATCGCAGACCTCTGAAACCTGGGAGGACTCTGCGGGTTTGCCGACCTGGAAGAGGCCTTGAGAGATAGAATAGTCCTGGGATTAGATTCACCAGGCGTGCAGAGCAAGCTGATGGCAAAAGGCGACATCAGCCTTGCTGATGCCATCGCTGATGCTGCTGCTGCAGAAGCCACCAAGAAGTCAGCTGCCCAACTGCGCCGCAACCGCGCTCCGGCACAACAACCGACAGGTGACATTTTATCCAAGTCAGAAGGACAGCTTTCGACAACCCACCATGAGGACCTCTCTTCGTCAGACAGCGACGAAGAAGAGGTCCATCAACTACGGTCCAATCGGGACCACTACCCGAAGTCCCTACACCCCTGCACCGGCTAGGGGGCCAACCATTCCAGGTCCGAATGCAAATTCCGCGACGCACTCTCCCATGAGTGTGGAAAGAAAGGCCACATCGGACAAGTCTGCCGAAGCTCACAAGGAACCAGCCTAGCCCCAAAGGGGGCTAACTACCGTCAATCGACAGGAAACCGCCCTGTAAGGCAAGAACCAGTAAACCACTCCTACAGAAACCGAGTTTTAAATCGCACCACGAGGCGAGAAGAGGCTCACCATACCATCACTATTGGTCACGCCTCTGTCTTAGATGCCAAGAAAATCTGAATTCCTATAGTCATGGAGAACTGGCCCTGCCAAATGGAAGTCGACTCAGGATCGTCCCTCTCGATGGTGTCCTGGAACAAGCAACTCATTCCCACCATCCAGCGCCAAGACCTTCGTTATCAAAGACTTATTCTCAAGGACTATCAAGGGAATCGAATCCCTGTCGTCGGATCCATTCGAGTCAGGGTCTCATTCAAGAATCGCACAGCGTACTTACCGCTAACTGTGATCGACAAAGATCGGCCTAGCCTGCTAGGCCTCCAATGGTTTGCGCCACTTGGCATTGAAGTGGCAGGCATAAACCAGGTCAGCAGAAGCGACTGGGAGGAGGACCTCGTCCACAAATTCCGGGACGTCTTCACTGAAAAAATAGGCGGGTACAAGGGGACCCCAATATCGTTCAGCCTTGACCCAAAGATAGCTCCCATCCGCCTTAAGCCCCATTAAGTTCCGTTTGCCTTAAAGCCGAAAATCAACGAACAGCTCGATAAATTAATAACTCAGGGGGTGCTAGAACCAACCTATCACTCACCTTGGGAGACCCCAATCATAACGCCAATTAAGCCGGATGGGTCCATTCGAATTTGTGGGGACTACCGGGCCACCCTGAACCACGCCCTACAGCAAAATGCTTATCCGGTGCCGGTGGTGCAGNCAGGGTCAGTGTAGCCCCTGGAATTTTTCAAAGCCTTATGGAGAGCTTTCTACAAGGGATTAAGGGCGTGGTGCCATACTTTGACGATGTATTGATTGCTGCACCAACAAAGAAAATATTACTAGATCGTTTAAAATTAGTCCTACAAAAATTTCAAAACGCCGGCCTTAAAGTAAAAAAGAACAAGTGCAAATTGTGTACAGATCGCGTCGAGTTTTTAGGGTACCTAATTGACAGTCAGGGTATTCACCCTACCGACAGTAAATTGAGAGCAATAAAAAACGCTCCCAGGCCTCGGAACAAGGCCGATCTCCAGGCGTTCCTAGGCCTTATCAACTTTTATAATGTATTTCTACCGCATAAAGCAACTGTCGCTGAACCGTTACATCATTTGCTAGACAAAAAAGCAATTTGGTTGTGGGGTCATAAAGAAGAACAGGCATTTCGTAATGTAAAAGAACTACCGACTTCTGATGCTGTACTCATGCAGTACAATGAGACTTTGCCATTAAATATCACATGTGATGCTTCAACTTTTGGAGTGGGCGCCATTTTGAGCCATGTACTGCCTAATGGTAACGAAGCCCCTGTTGCATATTTTTCCAAGACACTTTCAAAAATGGAGCGTAATTATAGCCAGATCGATAAAGAAGCCCTCGCAATCGTATCTGCCATTAAAAGATTTCATGAGTATGTGTATGGCCGGGTTTTTACTATCGTGACTGACCACAAACCGTTATTGGGGCTAATAGCTGGAGATAAGCCGACTCCTTACATATAATCCACCAGGATGACTCGCTGGTCAGAATTCTTGGCTGCTAATAACTATCGGCTGCAATACCGCCTGGGGAAAGCCATTCCCCACGCCGATGCATTGAGCCGGGCACCGCTCCCAGAGACTCTAGACAATCCTGCTCCAATGGTAACCACGTTACAAATTGAAATGCTACACACGCCGCCATTAACCGCCCAAGATATCGCGAGAGAAACCAAAAGTGACCCCACCTTAGCGCGAGTCCTGAGCTGGGTAGAACGCGGATGGCCGTTGGGCCAGCTATCAGATGACTTCACACCATTCAAGACGCGGCAAACAGAGTTGTTCTCGCAAAAGGGCTGTGTCATCTGGGGCGATAGAGTCGTTGTCCCAGAATGACTCCAAAAACCAGTACTCAGAACCTTGCACGATGGCCATCCCGGTATCGTGAGAATGAAAGCCCTTGCGCGAAGCTACGCTTGGTGGCCTCGCATCAACAACCACATCGAGAACTGGGTTAAAACTTGTCATAGATGCCAGGAAGTGAGTAACACCCCACCAAAAGCCATTCTGACCGAGTGGGAAACGCCACGGGGATCCTGGTCCCATATTCACTTGGACTTTGCGGGGCCGACCAAAGGCCACACCTTTCTTCTAACCGTCGACGCCTACTCGAATTGGCTCGAGATTCACCGTATGACGAACATGACCACCAAAGCAGTCATCAAAAGACTGGAAAGACTGTTTGCAACCCACGGACTACCAGATGTTCTGGTATCTGACAACAGGCCCCAATTTACCGCGCTGTCCTTCGAGCAATATCTGGCTGACCGTGGTATCTGACATGCGCTCACCTTGCCTGTGAATCCTGCCACCAATGGAAGGGCTGAGCGCATGGTTCAATTCGTCAAAAAGACTTTGCAGAAATTAGACTACGATAACATCGATGACAAAATCAACCGAATCCTCTTTCTACAACACATCACACCTCACAGCATCACCAACAAAACTCCCGCCGAATTGCTAATGGGACGCAGGCTCCGCTCCCACTTTGACCGGTTACACCCAGCTTATGAGCCAGAAAAACCACTCGGATCCAGCAGCCGATGCCGTACCTTCCAGGTAGGCAATTGGGTATACGCTAAAAACCTGTCCGGTGATCCGCTGGGGTAGAAGCAACAGTCATACATGTAACCGGCCCGAGATCCTACGTTGTAAAATGCCTTGACGACAAAATTTGGAAATGCCATATCGATCAATTACAATCACGGCTCCGCTCAGGCATTTCTGAACTCCCTTATGACCAAACTGAGGGGGGGGGAGATACAGAAGAAGACAAAACTCAAATAGAAGAAAACCCGTTCGAAAGGAACGATAGCGGAATAGAGACACAGGAACGGGAACCAGAGACAGTAGTAGGTCTACCTCAGGGAGTTACTGAAAATATCGGAGAGGACAAAAACGTGAACGCTGAACGTGAAGAAACTCCTTCGCTAAACAACGATCTACCTCAGCAGAAGTGCAGCCAAACGCAAGACATACAGCGAAAATCAAACAGACTAATAAAGCAACCGTCCTATCTATCACAGTTATTAGTTGTAACTGTGCCCTGTAAAAAGAAGCCAGGGGGAAGGGGTGTTGTGAATGCATAGGATTTTAATAAAGTTATCTGGAGCTTGGAGTTAAGTGCAGGGTTCTGGCCTTTCACTTCTGATTGGCTGTTTAAATGGCAGGATCGGATTGGCCCGTTCAGGGGAATCTGATTGGCCATTAACAGAGCTTTCGTATTGGTTAAATGGAGCTAGCGCTCCTGAGTTCTTATTGGTTAAATAGTTATTGGGTTACCTATATAAAGAGGGTCTTAGCTGCCCTTGTTTTGAGCTGTCACTATGTAAATAAAAGAGTTGAAGTTCACTGTTTAACCGACTCGTCTCCATTTGTTATCGCCCATGCTTCAAACTTAACAACAGCCATCTAAAGAAAACATATTATGGACCAAGCATGTTGAATCTCAATAGAATTGGCTGCAATCTACTATATGGGATCCACTATGACTTTTATTGATGTCTTGCCCTTTTTACAGTCTTAGTTCAAGCTGAGTTGAAGGCAGAATTAGACCTGATCACCCAATACCTTCTGCCATTTGTTGTTCTGATAGACAGGATAATAGTTGACTAACAAGCGATCCCAGAAAAATTGTGGCTTCTTTCAGGATCTACAGACAGGAAGACAGTTTGGAGGAGAAAAGTATGTGATTTATTTATTTATTTACTTACTTACTTACTTACTTACTTACTTATTTTATTTTGTCAATTGCTTTCAAGATAATAGGTATCTGTAAAAGAACATAGTTATGAATACATGGATACATATAAGAAAAATAAAAAAATAAATGTTCACCACCTTGAATTATTTATAAAAATAATTAAAATATGATTAAAAACAAATAAACTAGAACTTTTGGTTTCCTAGTTTGTAAAACAGCATTTTTTTTCCACTACACCAAACTGGATCTCATCTAATAGGGTGATTTTTATGACAGGAATACAGCAATGGAAAGATACCATTTGCTCAAAAGAACCAAAACAAAGAAAGGGATGAGGAGTTGCTCTGTATGATATAAATGTCCACTGCTTCAGATAAATCCAAAATAATTAATTTGGTGATACCGCTGAGAGGAAGAGGAAGAGGAAGAGGAAGAGGAAGAGGAAGAGGAAGAGGAAGAGGAAGAGGAAGAAGAAGAAGAAGAAGAAGAAGGAGAAGAAATGTATTGTCATTGTACAAGTACAACGAAACTGTGGATGCACCCCAGCAACTGTTCGCAATACAATAAAACCAAAGCACTTAAAGATGAGGATAAAAAAGATAGAGTACCCGTGTCTCCATTTGCAATTAGAGAGTACAATATCTATGAATATACACAAAATATACATCTAACACTGTGACGCTTTGCCGAGTGTAATACACAAGAGATGGATTGTACTGTAATATGTTATTATACATCTGAATGAGGTATTGCGATTTCACATCTTTTCACATCTTAATAAGGTAGTGACTTTGTATTTATTTGTGGTTCAGATGGCCCAGGGAAAGAAACTATTTGTTAGTCTAGTGGTGTGGGATTTTATTGACCTAAAGCACCATCCATATGGCAGCAGGTCAAAAAAATAATTGCCAGGGTGTGAGGGGTCTTCTATGATGGGTCTTCTTGATTCTGCTTTGGCAATGGGACCTGGCTAAGTCTTCCAGGGAGGGCAGAGAGCAACCAATGATCTTTTGAGCTGTGTTTATCACCCTCTGTACAGGGTGGGTGGAAGATTAAATAAATATAGTATGTAAATATAGTTCCAGATGCTTATTACGGCCACCTATTAAGAAGATGTGGATGGTGTTTTCCAAAAGTTTTTAGCAGCTCTATCAAAAAGTCCTGAAATAGTATTTTGGGAGAAATTCATTTTTTCTGACATCCATTGGGGAATATCTCTTCCAGACATTGGTCTTTTTAGGAAATATCTGATTTGTATGGTTGATAACTTTCTCCTTCAGAAGACAGAGGAAGACAAGAGAGGATGGGCTGAAATCACTAGCCCCCAAGAAATAAGAAAAATAATAGACCAAGAGCAAGTAGTGGGAACTTCTGGGAAAATAAGCATATCATTCTGGAATTCTTACTGTTCCAAGAACCTAATTATAGTCAGAGTCATCCCTTGTACTTCAAGAAAGCAGAAAATAATATATTTAGGACTACAATATATAAAGAATGTTCTCTTAACAGGAGAGAACCTAGTGCAAAAAAGATAGGAATTCTGTAACAAGCATATATTAAAAGCAAACAATTCTTTTTTAAAAAATAAATTTTATTGATTTTACAATTAAAACAAACCAACAACACATACATAAATGAAAGAGAGAAAAAGAAGAAAAAGGGAAGAAAATAGAAAGAAAAAAAAAAGAAAACAATTAAAAACATTCTCATCTTCAACAGTTTTATGCCATATACACACACCTAATCCTTACATATATCACTACTATGGATTTATCCTATCCTCTTTTGACTTTTAGTGTGAAGTCTATCTTTGATCTATCCTTTTGTACCAGCAGTTCCAGCTGTTGTAGTATATTGAAGTGTCTTTATTTTTTAATGCCAACGTTAATTTGTCCATTTCTGCACAACTTGAAATTTTTTGAATGATCTCTGATGGAACATGAGGCTGCTCCCAACATTGTGCAAAAGCCAATCTGGCTGCTGTCAAAATGTGTATTATTATATATTTCACTTTTTTTGATATTTGTTTATCAAAGATCCCTAACAGAAAGGACTCTGGTTTGAATTCGATCTGTTCTCTTGTCATTTCTTCCAGCCAATTTCTAATTTTCTGCCAATATTTTTGAGCTTCTGTACAGGACCACCACATATGGAAAAAAGTTCCCTCTTTTTTTTTTTGCATTTCCAGCAATTCGGACTCATACTGGGGTGCATCTTTGCTAATCTCGAAGGAGGAAGGTGCCATCTATAAAACTTTTTATAGGCATTTTCTTTGTATGCTACCGATTTTGTAATTTTATTATTTCTACCCTAGACCTTTTCCCATTCTGTTACGGTGATGCTACGTCCTATATTCCTACTCCAAGCTATCATGTTCCCTTTTACAATTTCTTCTTCTAATTCTACTTCTAATAAATAATTATAAAATTTTGTTGTATTTTTTTTTTGCCTGATCCTAATAAAATGTTATCTAATTGCTGGAGTTTAATTCCAAATTCTTTCTTGTCCTGTTTATATCTACTTTGAATTTGAAGATATGCCCACTGATCAATTTTTAGTTCTGCTCTTGAAGTTCTTGCCGCAATTTCAAATTTCCTTGTGTATCCAATAGGTCCTTATATTTAATCATTTTAGTGATATCCAGATTATTTGCGTGAATCGCCTCCATTGTTGAAATCCAAATTGGTATTTTTAAATAGTGTTTTTTCTATATTTTCTTCCAATTAGTTAATAATGAGTCTCTGATTAGGTTTCTATGGAAATATTTCTGGCTAGTTTTCCCTACATCCCATAAAAAAGCATGCCACCCCCTCTGCAAGTCATGGCCTTCTAAGAATAATGTTCTCTTATTGGTTAAATTCACCCATTCCTTCAACCATACTAAAGAGGCTGCGCTATAATACAACTCCCAGTTTGGAAGTGCCAGGCCTCCCCTGTTCTACATATCCTGCATTGCCTTTAAATTTATTCTAGGTTTTTTCCCTTACCAGATAAATTTTACAGTTATTTTATTAAGTTCTTCAAAAAAAATTTGTGTACTTTGATTGGGATCGTCTGAAATATATATAGGAATTTTGGAAGAATATTCATTTTAATAGCAGTAATCCTGCCTAATAATGAAAGTTGCAGCTTGCCCCATGTTTCTAAATCCTTCTTTACCTGTTGCATCAATTTATCATAATTATTTTCCTTAAGTGTCTTACAATGTGCTGTCAACCATATTCCTAAGTATTTAACTTTCTTTGTCACTTGTATTCCCATAACTTCTTCTAATTCTGTTTTCTGTTTTTCTGTTAAATGTTTTATCATTAATTTTGTTTTCTTCCTATTAATTTTAAGTCCTGCTACTGCTCCAAATTGTTCTAATTCATTCATCAATTTTTGTCCTCTTTCTATTGGTTCTTCAATGAAAAAAATCATATCATCCGCAAACGCTTGCAACTTATATTCTTCTTTCTTAACCTTTAATCCTTTTATGTCTGGGTTCTGTCTAATTCACATTAGTAATGTTTCTAATAATAATATGAAGAGCAGGGGTGAGATTGGGCAGCCCTGTCTGACTCCTTTTTCTATTTTTATTGGGCGGGTATATTCCCCGTTTATTATAATATTAGCCTGTTGTGTATCATAAATGGTTGTTATAATATTTTCAAATTTGGTGTCTAAATTCATATTATAAATTTTTTGGATTAAAAATTGCCAATTTAAATTATCAAAGGTCTTCTCTGCATCTAAAAACATAAGTGCAATTTGTTTTTCAGGGTGGGCTTCATAAAATTCTAAGACATCTAGTACTATTCTTAAGTTGTTCCTGATTTGTCTGGTCAGGAGAAATCCATTTTGATCTTCATATATATGCTCATTTAACATTCTTTTTAGTCTACTTGCTATAATAGAAGTGAATATTTTATAATCAGTATTTAACAGTGAAATCAGCCTATACTTATATATATATATATCAGGGATCCGAATCCTCCTTAGGGATCAGTGAAATCAATGCCTCCCTCCATGAGTCCAGCATCCTGGCTGGCAATAAGACGTCATTAAAAACTTCCAGCATAAGAGGTCCTATTTGTTCTGCTATTGCCTTGTACAGCTCCCCTTGAATCCCATCTGGTCCCGGGGATTTATTGTTTTTCTGGTTCTCTATTGCTGATTTCAATTCAAACCAAGTAATGTCTTTGTTTAATAATTCTTCCATTTCTTCACCAATTGCTTTATCCTTCACTTCATCTAAATAGTTTCTTATTCTATCTTTGTTAACTTCTTCCTTTTTATATAACTCTTCAAAATATTTATGGGCAATTTCTTTTTTCTGTTCTATCTCCTGTTGTATATCTCCCTTTCCATCTATTAGCTGGTATATCAATCTCTTTTCTTTCCTTTTTTTTAGTCTATATGATAGCCATCTCCCTGCCTTATTAGCATGCTCAAAATAAATTTGTCTAGTTGTATTCAAATTTATAATCATTCTCTCTTGTTCAATTAAATTGAATTTAAGTTTAGTTATTATCTGATTTTGCAATTTTGAATTCTTTGGGGTACTCTGTAATTGAGTTTCTAATTCCTTAATTTTTTGTTGTAATTTGTTTTGCTGGGCGTATTTTTCCTTATTCCTCTTGGTGTTATAAGAGATTGTTATACCTCTTATTACTGCCTTCATTGTATCCCAAATGTTTTGTTTCATAGTTGCTCCATTATCATTTCCTTTAAGAAATAATTTAATTTCTTCTTGAGTTTGTTGGTGTATTCTTTTTCTCTTATTAACTGAGTATTTAACTTCCATCTTTTCTTGGGTTTTTCCCTACCCTTCCATATTATCTGAATTGGATTGTGATCTGCCCATTCATTAGGTAAAATTTCAATCCCTTTTATCTCATTTGCTATTTCCCCATTCATCCATGCCATATCAATTCATGTCCATATTTGATGAGGATTTGAATAGAATGTAAATTGTTTTTTCTTGGGACGTAATCTTCTCCATATATCTATCAAATTTAACTCCTTCATCATTTCCATATATATCTTGGGAAGCTCTCTTTTCCCCCCTTTGTTCTTTCCCCCATTACTGTAGTCTTTTTGATGATCGGCAATAGAATTAAAGTCTCCTATGATACAAATATTTCTTTTTTCCAATCCTACTGTTTTTCCATAAAGATGCTGAAAAAACTCTTTTTGATCTCCATTCAGGGCGTAGATTACCACTAAGAGAATTGAGATGGCATTAATCTAGATCTGCAAAAACAGAGTTCTTCCCTCAGAATCTGACCATATTAAATCTGCTTTCAAATCCTCTTTAACATATACTGCAATCCCTTTCTTTTTCCCCATGTCTGCTGGTGCGGTAAATAGCTTCCTTAATTTCAGACATTCTAGGTATTTTTCATCTGTTTTCTTTATATGAGTTTCTTGTAGGCATATTATATCAGCATTTTGTTTGATTAGTTTAGCTATTATCCTTTTCCTTTTTAGCGTCGAGTTTAAACCATTTATATTAATTGATAGTAGTTTCTTTTCTTCTTCCATTTAATTAATTCTGTTTCACTCTTTGTGTTGCAATGGCTCCGGTCTCTCCTTATGCCTGCTTTCTTCTCTCTCCTGATGTAGATGAGTATTTCCTTGATTTCCTAAAGTTCCATCTCTGTTCTTATGATAGCCTTGATCTTCCTGGGAGTTTGTTTCCAGTTCCTCCTTACTGCTCTGGTCTTCCGGACCTACCAATCACTCATAAAATTCCTGGGTTTTTCCATGGAGTCTATTTTAATTTTCCTTTTGTTCCAAAAAACTAACATCCCCTCTGGGATTAGCCATTTAAATGCGATTCTTTTCTGATTTAGGTAAACTGCTAAGAACTTGTAGTCTCATCTTTGTTCTCTTACTCTTCTTGGTATTTGTTTGAGAATCAAGACTTCTTTACCTTTATACGTGATTGTTTCATCTCTTGACATCCTATATATGATATCCCGGACACTCCTCCTTGCAAATCGTATATGGACTTCTCTTGGGCATTTGTGGTGTCTTGCATAATTAGTGCTAATCCTGTAAACTTCATCAAACTCCCTGAAGATGTCATCTTTATACTTTTCCAATAGTCCAGCCAGTATTCCCGCCATTAGTTGTTCCAGGTCTTCTTCTTTGGATTCCACTACATTTTGGAATCTCAAGTATGTAGCAGCCTTGTCCATCTCTAGGTAGACCAGTGAGTCCTCCATTTCTTTACTCACATTCTTTAATTCTTCATCTACCCTTTCTAATTTTCTTTCAGTTCGTTCAGTCCTTTTCTCTACCTCTTTTATTGTTGCTTCATTTTTCTCCAAAGCCTGCTGTAATAATCCAACTTTGTCCTTTACTTTGGAGATGTCCACTTTCATTTCTGCTTTTAATTTCCCCATCTCCTCTTTTAGTTCATTGATATCTGCTCTCATCTCGTTATGGTTTTTCATCATTGTTTCTTGCAGCTTCGTCATCGATTCCTGTAAAGTCAGCAAAATTGATTGGATGTTGGCATTCGAGATGTTGGCTCGTTTCTCCACTGGTAATGTTTCTTCTATGGTTTTTTGTGCCATGCGAAGTTGTTGCCAACATAGTTGTTAATGTCGGGGTGGCCTTTCTTCCAGTTTTCAGAGCTGTAGTAGTTGTGGAAGTCATTTCTTTTAAGTTTTGTTTCTGTTATTGTACTATATTAATTATATTATCCCAAATTAACATTCAGCGATAGAATCTCTGTATTAGGATTGACCGGTATCTAATTACTTAATCTATCTATCTGCTGGATAGCTGTGCTCTTTACTGGTTACTGGAGTATAAGTACTTATATTTAAAAATATTATCACTGTATTATTTTAAATCCAAATTCTAAATCACATAAATAATTTTGTAAGGTCTATGCTCAGCCTCTATAGATAACTTCATTATACACACACACACACACACACACACACATATATATATATATATGGATCTTTGGTTATTCGGGTTTTCTTCTGCGTAAGATTGGAAGTATCTAGGCAACGTTTCGATGAAGTCTCATTCATCATCTTCAGGCTTGGTCTTC
>BHEV01002792.1:0-10091 GCA_004319985.1 Emydocephalus ijimae
ATACCAGGGAGACCAGAACCCCGAAATAATAATAAACCAGCCAGACTCACCAGGTCCCAGCGAACACGACTCCTTGCCAGAAAGGAACAGCCAGGCCAGCTCGACCAGCCCAGGAACACTGAGCGGGAGCGGCGAAAACTGCAGCTCAACCAACCTGGGTAGGCCAGGAGGGAGCTGCGAAGAGTGGCCCGGCCCGGAAAACCAGGCCAGACCCATAGCAACAGGAGACACGGGAACTCCGACCACACCGGCCGGAATCCAAACCACGACTGACCTGCGCAGGTCAAGTAGGCAGCGACGGAGCCCCGCCTACCTACGTGNCAAACCAAGAGGGGAGGGTGTTCTGTCCTCAATTTACATTCTTGAAAACCCCGCGCGCTGATTAGTCAGAGCGCGGGGCTACCTGATTGGCCGACGGCGCCGCTGCCGATTGGCCACTCAGAGTCTCCCGTGATTGGTTCGTTTGAATCGCGGGAGACTCAACAATACGCCAAAAGCCGCGGAAAAGCCGCGGCTAAAGATATATAAGCTGGGGCCCTTTTCCATCGCCCAGACATGTTTTACAATAAAGATCTGAGCTGAACTAGTCACCGACTCGAGGTTTCTTTCGCGACGGACACAACACTTTCCAGCTCCGTTCTCCTGTACAGGGCAACAAAAGAAGACCCAGTCGATCAGCTGGAACTCAGGACACAGACAATAGAGGGGGTTGGGGCCAGTCAGAGGTGATATTTGCCGATTCTCCGAATTACTCAAAATTTCTGCTACCAGAAACTGGTCAGAACCTGCTGAATACCACCTCTCGTAATAATTATGATATTTCAAGGAAGAAATCTCAGGTAGTTAGATGTTGTAAGTGATAAAGTTCTAGACCTCTTAAAAACAAATTAACAATAACCTAAATAACCTATTATAAATGAGATCAATATGACATTTATGGAAGAAACAATCAAATTGTATCTTCAGGAAAAATATAGAATGTCACCTTTCATACCAGAAAATTAAAAACTTATTGTGTGATTTCCTTCCTTTTGAGCCCATGATTAGATAAATATGGACAGGGTGTTGACGAAGTAAACTTAGACAGGATCATGAAGTATATGGGTGTTTCTGTGACAGCAGAGATTGAGTAGTTAAGGCAACTACTAGACATTGAGAAACAGCAAGAGTGTGAAAATAAACACTTTTGAATTATGGTTCTGGAGACAGTAAATACTATGGACTGCAAGAAGAACAAACCAGTTACATTTTGAATGAAATAAAAACTGACTGCTTGACTGAGGCCATAATCAGAAAGTCACATCACTTGGATAGGAATATGAGTGGATAATGTACTTTGAAGGATGTTCTGTAAGATTGAGGGAAACAGAAAGAGGAGGGGATAGATAAGATGGATGGCAGGATCAAAGAAATCACAAACTGACCTCAGAAATGCTGTAGCTTATCGCTGGATACAGGCTGGGATGGCAAACACTGATCCATCAGAAAGATCACTAAGCATTTAATAAACATAATCTTTGTGTAAAAGTATTCCTAATGGAAAAACTCCTGAAAACATAAATCATGTCTCACAAATTCAGAATACTTTAAGAACGCTGAGCACTGAGGATAATAATCTGATAGATACTAACTTGGGCCTTCACAAGATTTTAGACTAGTCCATTAACTTAGTAGTCATAGCAGCGAAACAGAGATCTTACAAACAAAAAAGAGAGAATAAAAGAACCTTTCTTGCAATGGAAGATGTTGGTCAGGGCAATCTCTAACAACTTGCAATTGGGGATACAGGTTTTTTTTTAAAGTTATTTATAGTCATTTTGAAGTCAAGGGTGACCAGTATGTGATGCCAACACCAAAGTTCTTTGGATGGCTAAAAACAAACATAGTGATAAGGTATCTTTTTTTGTCTACATATAATTAAGCTCAAGTATTTCATAAATGCTAGATATTTTTCCCAACAGAACTTCTGCTCATTTATCCAGACTGTAAACTGATGACCTTGATGGTTGGAGATTCTGGGAGCTAATCACTGATTCCAAAAGATTGGACAAGCTCTTCAGCTAAGCCTTAGCATATCTGGGCCTATGACATGCACCTTTTTTTAACTTGTCCTCAAATGCAGGAAGTGCAATACTTCTCTTATAAGCACATGGTCTCTAACTATAATCTTTTCCCCTTGATTTATCATATTCTTCTTTAAACAAGAGACAGAACAGCAAAGATTATTCTACTTATATCAACAGCATTTGTTCGGTAACAGCTGTTCAAACATTTGTTAAATCACTTCACAGCAAATAACATCCCAGTGCTGAATGGTTTATCTTACTTAATCTTAACCAAAGCACTATTTAACATAAACTGGGAAGCATATGCTGCACACTAACTATTAAAAAGAAAATCTCACCTCTTTGCAATAATGCCATTAAATATTTCCTCAGGAGGATTGCCATACCTAAATTAGAATCTCCTAAGTAAGCAGAATCAATTTTAAGTCGCCTCTGACATAAGGGCAATTGAACTGTAAAATTATTAAAGACTGCTTATTCAGACAAGTTCTTCATAAATCATGCCACAAGTGTAGACTACATCCCTCTCATGCAGGATTTCATGTCCCAGGGTCAATCCAAAAAGAGGTATCCAGAACTGACATCACTGTAAAAATCAGGCTGGCATTACAATTTGTATTAGTTAGCTCTCCTAATAAACAGATATCTTCACTGACCTTTGGTAAACACTTTTCAAATATTACATTATTTCCCTTTTCTCTTTTTTAGTATTAATGCTTTAACACAGAGGGAAGTGAGCCCATTCATAAATAGAGAATGAGCACTCACTGATACATCATTGTAAAAAATTATCTTTACATCATAAAGAGCCATCTGTATTATAATCCACATTTAATAAATCCATAGTTCTTGAATGAATGATCTATTCCAAATTATTGGTATATAATTCAAAATCCCAACCAATGTCAGGCTTGAAAAATCAGGTCCTCATGTGAAGGTTGAATTAAACTGATTTATTGCTCTAGCCTATGTACAAGAATCTGCTCAACTAAAGATCAGCACCTGCTTAAAGGTAGATAGGGGTTGACGGCACTCAAGGAGGGTGGAACTTACCGTTCACTTGTGGCTACTAGAGACTCCAGGCTGATCCTTCTTTTCACTCCCTCTGAGGTTCTGCCACTCCTCTCCCCACAGCCTTATTAATAAATATGTGGAAAACTAATAAAAATCAATATTCTGAAATTGTATAATTAAAAATAGTGATAATTTGATTATTTTTGTTTGTACTGCACTTGCTCTCACAATATATTCAGAAGAGCAATTGGCAGTTGATACATTAACAACTTCTCAATTTCAGAATGTACTTGCGTACAGTGTTTACAATGCAATTGTAAGATGGTGAACCTTGTATCATGATATTATTACATATATTTTTATATGTAAAAATATTTTTATATGTAAAAAACATTTTATATGCTTATATTTTTGCATCATCATGTTTTATTGATCAGAGAGCATAGGACTTGTTAATGTGTCAACTGCCAATTACCAATTGCTCTTCTGAATATATTGTGAAGGGAGATTGGGGAATTGAGCCTTAATTTTATTTTTATTGGTATGCTTGTTTTTTCAGGAAACTGATAAACCAACATACCAATTTCAGAGATTCTGTCATTTAATATGACAGAGGCTTGTCACTATTTTGTGCAGGAGAGACAACCATAAGTAACTTTATATGAAGTCTATGCACCAGAGTTGCTGCAAATATTTGGTATTAGCATTTAACAAATAATTTAAAAAAGAAGCAACATGAGAAGAATTGTGATTTCCTTTCAAAATCACTGTTATATAAAGCTGTATTGTGAGTAGAATATATTTATTTAAAAAAGCATCATAAACCTCCAAAACTATAGTAGCAAATCAAAATAAATCAATATATGCTTTATGCTAATCTATAACCTAGCTAACAGGGCTGGTGTACTCGCTTGTATTCATTTATCTATTATTTCCTCTAAAATTCTCTTTTATTAGCCATATTTTCTGGTAAATGTTATCTTTATTTTCAAAACAACTTCTAAGTATTTAGTTTTCATTTTGTTAAAAAAATGTTTTCAAAATCTTGTTTCATCTTATTTCATAAAAACTGACTCCTTCAAAAATGATGCCCTGCAATGTTTTTTGAAGAGCTGATTAGCACCAACATTTACTACAAATAAACTTGAATCTAAATTCATTGAATTCCTAATTCAACCTTTCAAAGCCAATTCTAAGAATTGTTTTAGAATAGAAATGTTTTAGAATACCACAGATAGTTTTCCAGCTTTAAATTAGACAGGTCTGTGCAAGCAGAAAAGTATAATTAACATAGCAGATAAATGGAATTGTTTTCCATCTTTCCATCCCATACAATTTGACCATCTAACCTTGAGAGAGCCACAACTTTGCGATGCAAGTTCTGCCTTTGCTTTCTCCACTTAAAGGATTTCAAGTAGCAGAGCTGTGATCTTGGAGACACACAGTCAACAGATACTTCTAAACATGTCATTTATTTGACTTGGAAAAGGCAGCTCCTTACATTCAGCACAGCGGTGTCATGCGAAAAAGAAGCAAATCACACTGCCTTTCGTTCATATCTCTTTCAGCCCTGTAATTACACAAACTATTTGATATAATATGGATACCAGGATGCCAAAGAAGCTGCAGAATGCATTAATGTCACATTATGTACCACAACATAAAAGAATAAAAATAAAAAAAAACCACAAAAAAGGAAAGCCCAGTAATATATTCTCATTCACAGACCTCCTCTCCAATTATTATAATATTCACTAACATACAGTACATATTCATTTATATTTTATCTAGCTAAGTAAAATAGTCTCTATCCAGGCAGTCCTTGACTTATGACCACAGTTGAGCCCAAAATTTCTGTTGCTAAGCAAGACTGCTGCTAAGTTAAGTGAATTTTGCCCCATTTTAGATCTTTCTTGCCACAGTGGTGAAGTGAATCATTGCAGTTGTTAAGTTGATAGCATGGATGTTAAGTGAATTTGGCATCCCCATTGACCT
Organism: Emydocephalus ijimae; assembly: GCA_004319985.1. Lineage (NCBI taxonomy): Eukaryota > Metazoa > Chordata > Lepidosauria > Squamata > Elapidae > Emydocephalus > Emydocephalus ijimae. Next base: position 5,076 of record BHEV01002792.1, read on the forward strand.
TGCTTGTCAGGAGGTTTCAGAAGGGGATCACATGACCTTGGGATACTGCAATTGTCATAAATATGAGTCAGTTGCCAACCATCTGAACTTGATCACATGACTGTGGGGATGCTGCAACCATCATAAGTGTGAAAATGATCATAAGTCATTTTTAGTGCCTTGTAACTTGCAACAATCCTTAAATGAACTGTTGTAAGTCAAGGACTACCTTTATATACGCGACCTGCATGTACATTTTTTTTTTTAAATGCTACAGACTAAGTAACCCAAGCAATTTCTTTTTCTCTTTTAGCTTTTAAAATATTTTTATTCTTTAATTATTAATAAAACTGAATGTGTGCAGGCATGTATTGAAATAAGCAAATGAGAACAATGTCAGAAGAACAGGAGAAAAAATTGATTTCCTGCCTGAGCAGGGAGTTAGTTTAGAAGACCTCCAAGGTCCCTTCTAATTCTCGTATTCTGTTATTCTGTATTTTGATCTCCTTCATTATCTGGCTCACATATTGTTTTGCTTCTTATGTACCCACAATCAAAAAAATATAGGAGTGGGAGAGAGAGAGAGACAGAGAATGAGAGAGAGACAGAGAGAATGAAAGAGAGAGAGAAACAGAGACAGACAGACAGTTGTAGATATCCAAGTCCAATTTTATTAATAGAATGAGAGGAAAAACTACTTCCAAATAGTTGGTTAATTTTGTAGAGTAAACAATACTTTTGGCGAATGACAGAAGACTTGTAATTTTATGCCATCTTCTAATTTTATATGACTTGCAAATTTTCAATCCCAAGAAAGACTCATATATTGTTATGTACTATTACAATTCCAAATAATGTGAAGAGGAGATTTTGTGATTAAATCCACTGACACCCCCCCCCCAAAAAAAACCCTGTAAAGAAATATGCAAATGCAATTGCATATTAGCCTAAAGGAGATGGAAGACCATCCAAATGCTGTATTTATTAGTTTTTATCTTGTATTTTAAGATAACTATCGAAAGGGAACATTCCTTTTTGAGTCTCTAGTTTGCATGACTCTGGCAATCTTCATTCAAAATGTATGCAAATATGAAATAGTTTTCTGTTAGGGTTTTGAAGAGACATTGTTTTATTCATTTACTTAAATGAAGCTGTTGACAGTGCATTTGAATTATTGTCATATTTGAATTACCAAAAAAAGGGGAGGGGACACACCTTAATTCTTTAGCTTCAGGGCTAATGTTCTTCAAGGATGATTTATTTATGTCGGCCTAATATTTGAATCATTCTTTCAAGATTAATTTTAAGATGCTATGATCAGAAACTGCTTTCCAATCTTTCTCCTTCTTTAAAAAAAACAACCTTAAAGCTGTTTTAGCACAAATCAATTAGTTAGTTTACTTTATTGTCATTGCACCTTGTACAACAAAATTAAATCTTCATCTTCAGTGTACATTATAACTATAAAAATAAAACACAACATACATACATCTCATGTTATTCAATTGAATTGAAAACCCCTGATATTGCATTAGTGTTGCACTCTACAGTAAAATTCAATATAGTTACTGCTCTGGGATAGACGTTGTTTTTCAGCCTATTGGTCCTTGTTTTTATTATCCTGTACTGTCTGCCAGATGGTAATAGTTCAAAAAAGGGTGCCCAAGATGAGATGGAGCTTTAAGAATGTTTTGAACTTTCTTAAAGTTCCATCTTAAGGCAATTTTCTTAAGACAAATTATATAGTGTTAAGTTCTGCGCATGGGTGCAAGGAACGGAGACGAGGCAGTGAACAGTGAACTTCAACTCTTTATTAATCATACTGAACAGAGCAAACCCTAGGGCAGCAGCTGCCCTTTTATAGGGCAGGCTGCTGACCTATTAGCCAATGAGAAACATGGAAGTGTTAAACCCTTGAACCAATGAGAGTGGCTCGTTAACAGTCAATCAGATTCCCCAGAACGGACCAATCCGATATCGCCATTATCAGCCAATCAGAAGTGCAGGATTAGAACCCTGCTTTTTCTTAAGGTTTGTTAAAACTTTATTTAAGCGCTTTTATTAGTTCATAACACCCCTTCCCCCCGGGTTCTGTTTGAGGGGTGCAGTGACGTAATCCCTAAGATATGTAGGTTGTTTTATCTGTCTATTGGATTTGCGCTGTCCCACTGGTTCCTATCTGTCATCCAGTTTCGGTGGGACGTTTTTGGACATACCTGGTACAGGCGGTTCTGCATCCTTGCTGGACAACTCGGTGCCGCTAATGCTGTCATTGTTGTCCACCGATCTTTGCAGGCTCACCTCCGTTGAGGTATTCCTCTGTAGTGAGGAGAGTCCCCTCCCTGATTCTTCTTCATTTATCGCGCCCGATTGCTGACTTCCTTCGCTTCTGCTTTCCACCATCTCGAATTCGGCTTCTTTGACATCCCTTCCCCCCTCAGTTTGGGAGTCAAAGGAGTCATGGGAAATGGGTTGTAGGCTAGAGCGAAGCTGATCTATATGGCGTTTCCATATTTTTCCGTCGCAGGTTTGCACATGGTATGATCTGGGCCCGGTGGTTTGAATTATGGTTGCTTCGACCCATAATGGTTTGCTGGAGAGGATTTTGGCAAAAACTAAGTCGCCTACCTTCAACTCGCGGCATTTTCTGCTAGATCCACAGGGTTTCTCTGGCTCATAGGACGGGTGAAGCCGGTCGAGGTGGGAACGGAGCTTGCGTCCCATCAACAGTTCAACTGGGGTCTTGTTGGTGACGCTGTGCGGAGTGATGTGTTGGAGTAGGAGTATTCTGTTTATTTGGTTGTCAATGTCCCCATAGTCCATTTTGTGGAGAGTTTTTTTAACAAATTGTACCATGCGTTCGGCCCTGCCGTTGGCCGCAGGGTGCACTGGTGAAGTTAGCACATGGCAGATACCCCGATCCTCTAATGTATTGTTCAAATGCCAGGGCGGTGAACTGGGGTCCGTTGTCGGAGACCAGAACATCTGGCAGCCCGTGCGTTGTGAATAGCCTATTCACTCAGTTGTAGTATTCTTCATTTCATGGATCTCGAGCCAGTTGGAATAGGCATCCACTGTTAGGAGGAACGTATGTCCTTTAGTAGGTCCCGCAAAATCAATGTGGATGCGGGACCACGGCCCCCGGGGGGTTTCCCATTCTCTTGGAGTTGCTCTAGGTGGGGCATTGCTGACTTCTTGGCACTTTAAACAAGTTTTTACCCAGGCTTCAATCTGTTTGTCAATGCCCGGCCACCATGCGCTTTCATACACACGATGCCGGGTGACCGTCATGCAATGTTTTCAATACTGCTCGTTGTAACCGCTCTGGGACGATGACTCTATCTCCCCATAGGATGCAGCCTNTCTATTGGCCATCCTTGTTCGACCCAGCTAAGAACTCGTGCCAAGACAGGATCTCGTTTTGTTTCGATTGCAATGTCTCTGGCTGTTAGTGGTGGTGAATGTAGTGTTTCAAGCTGGGGTGTCGGAAGGGTTGGAGCTGGGTCGTCGATGGTTTCCGGAAGTGGGGCACAGCTCAATGCATCAGCGTGGGGAATGGCTTTCCCCGGGCGGTGTTGTAATTTATAGTTGTACGCAGCTAAAAACTCCGACCAGCGAGTCATTCTAGGTGACAATGTATAGGGGGTTGGCTTGTCTCCCGCTATAATCCCTAGCATAGGTTTGTGGTCGGTAACAATAGTAAAAACTCGTCCATACACATATTCATGAAACCATTTCACAGAAGATACAACAGCAAGAGCCTCTTTGTCGATCTGGCTATAGTTACATTCAGCCTTTGATAGGGTCCTTGAAAAATAGGCAATANNNGTCACATGTAATTGTTAAAGGCAAAGTCTCGTTATTCTGCATTAAAACAGCATCTGAGGTAAGTAAGTTTTTCACTTGTTGGAATGCGTGCTCCTCTCGGTGTCCCCAGACCCAGGTTGCTTTTTTGTCAAGAAGTCTATGTAGGGGCTCAGCTATGGTCGCTTTCTGGGGCAAGAAGATGTTGTAAAAGTTAATGAGCCCCAGGAAAGCTTGGAGATTAGTCCTATTTCTGCGTCTTGGGGCATTTTTGATTGCCCTTAGTTTGCTATTTGTGGGGTGAATGCCTTGTTTATCGATTAGGTACCCCAGGAACTCTACTTTATCTGTACACAGTTGACATTTATTTTTTTTAACCTTAAGGCCAGAGTCTTTAAATTTCTGGAGAACCATTTTAAGACACTTTTCTAGTATTTCTCTATGCGGGGCAGCAATTAAAACGTCATCAAAGTATGGCACGACCCCCTTGATCCCTTGCAAGAGTCTCTCTATCAGACTTTGAAAAATCCCTGGGGCTACGCTCACTCCGAATTGGAGTCGGTTGCACTTAAAGGCGCCTTGGTGCATAACGATCGTCTGTGCCTCTGCGGTTTTTTTTATCTACAGGCAGTTGTTGGTATGCCTGTGCTAAATCCAATTTAGTGAAGACTTTTCTGCCCCCCAGGGAATGGAGAAGGTGTTGTACCACCGGCACTGGGTAAGCGTTCTGTTGAAGGGTGTGATTAAGGCTGTCCTGGGAGTCCCCACAAATCCTTAACGATCCATCCAGTTTGATGGGTGTTACAATTGGGGTTTCCCAACGAGCGTGGTCAGTTGGTTCTAAAACACCCTGGGCTATTAATTTATCGAGCTGATCGTCAATTTTTGGTTTAAGGGCAAAAGGTACCCGACGAGGCTTAAGGCGGATGGGGGCTACTTCAGGGTTAAAGTTAAATGATATCGGGGTCCCCTTGTACTCGCCTAGTTTGTCTGCAAAAACGTCCTGGAATTCCTGGAAGATGGCCTCCTCCCAGTCGTCACTTCTGGTTTGGTGAATGCCAGCTACCTCGATCCCGAGTGAGGCAAACCATTGAAGGCCTAACAAGCTAGGCCAGTCACGGTCAACGACGGTCAGTGGTAATGATGCAGTAAGATTTTTGAATGATACTTGGACTTGGCTGGATCCAATGACCAGAATTCGGTTCCCCTGATAATCTTTGAGTATGATTCTTT
>BHEV01002795.1:7348-17559 GCA_004319985.1 Emydocephalus ijimae
TTCCTTCAAGAAACACATAGCGTACTTACCGTTAACGATCATCGATAGGGATAGGCCTAGCCTACTGAGCCTCCAATGGTTCACGCCACTCGACATTGAAGTGGCCGGCGTAAACCGAGTCGGTGGCTGTGACTGGGAGGAAGACCTTATCTCTGAGTTCAGGGATGTCTTCATGGACAGCTTAGGCGAGTACAAGGGGACCCCAATCTCATTCAGCCTAGATCCAAAAATAGCTCCCGTTCGTTTGAAGCCCCGTCGAGTTCCGTTCGCCTTAAAACCGAAAATCAATGAACAACTCGACAAACTGATAGCTCAGGGGGTGTTGAAGCTCATCGATCACTCCCCTTGGGAAACCCCTATTGTAACACCCATTAAGCCAGACGGGTCAATCCGAATTTGTGGGGACTACCGGGCCACCTTGAACCACGCCCTGCAGCAGAACGCGTATCCAGTTCCGGTGGTGCAGCACCTCCTCCATTCCCTGGGGGGCGGGAAAGTTTTTGCTAAATTGGATTTAGCTCAAGCATATCAACAACTACCAGTAGATGAGAAAACGGCACAGGCCCAAACTATTGTGACGCACCGCGGTGCCTTTAAATGTACCCGGCTGCACTTCGGAGTTAGTGCAGCCCCAGGGATCTTCCAGAGCCTCATGGAAAGGTTATTACAAGGAATTAAGGGCGTGGTCCCCTATTTTGACGATGTATTAATTGCAGCCCCTACAAAAAAAATTTTACAGGACCGGTTGAAATTGGTCCTAAAAAAATTCCAAGAAGCCGGTCTTAAGGTTAAAAAAAACAAATGTAAATTGTGTACTGACAGTGTTTAGTTTCTGGGGTACTTGATTGATAGCCAGGGCATTCACCCAACCGAGAGTAAATTAAAGGCGATCAAAAACGCTCCCAGGCCACAAAACAAGGCTGACCTTCAGGCGTTCCTAGGCCTCATCAATTTCTATAATGTATTTTTACCGCACAAAGCAACTGTCACTGAACCGTTACACCGATTATTAGATAAAAAAGCAATGTGGTTATGGGGCTACCGGGAAGAACAGGCCTTCCGAAATGGAAAAAAAACTGCTCACGTCTGACTCTGTACTCATGCAGTATAACGAGACCTTGCCGTTAGTTATAGCCTGCGATGCATCGCCTTTTGGGGTGGGCGCCATTTTGAGCCACGTGCTGGCTAATGGGAACGAAGCCCCTGTCGCATACTTTTCAAAGACTCTTTTGAAAACAGAGCGAAACTTTGGACGAATTGATGAAGAAGCCCTCACAATCGTCTCAGCTGTGAAAAGCTTTCACGAATACGTGTATGGGAGGGTTTTCACCATTGTGACTGACCACAAACCACTGCTAGGGATAATAGCCGGGGATAAGCCGACCCCCTACATATTATCCCCTAGGATGACCCGATGGTCAGAATTCTTAGCTGCTTATAACTATCGGCTGCAATATCGCCCGGGGAAAGCCATTCCCCACGCCGACGCATTGAGCCGAGCACCGCTTCCAGAGACTCTCGACGATCCGGCACCAATGGTAAACACGTTGCAAATCGAGGCGCTCAACTCACCTCCACTGATTGCTCGAGACATCGCGAGAGAGACCAAGCACGACCACACCCTAGCACGAGTCCTAGACTGGGTAGAACGCGGATGGCCATTGGACCAAGTATCAGATGACTTCACACTGTTCAAGTCTAGTCAGACTGAACTCTTCTCCCAGAAGGGCTGTATCATCTGGGGTGATAGTCATTATCCCAGAGCGGCTCCGAAAAGCGTTGCTGAGAACTTTGCACAAGGGCCACCCCGGCATCGTGCAAATGAAAGCACTTGCACGAAGCTACACATGGTGGCCGGGCATTGACAAGCAAATCGAACAGTGGGTTAAAGCTTTCCCCCGATGCCAAGAAGTCAGCAACGCACCACCAAAGGCCATGCCTACTGAATGGGAGACGCCACGTGGACCCTGGTCCCGAATTCACCTGGATTTCGCGGGGCCAACCAAGGGCCACACCTTCCTGCTTATAGTTGATGCCTACTCAAATTGGCTCAAAATTCATCGCCTGACGACTATGACCTCCGAGGCAGTCATCAAGGTTTTAAACAGACTCTTTGCAACCCACGGATTGCCAGACGTCCTGGTGTCCGATAACGGGCCACAGTTTACTGCATTAGTGTTCGAGCAGTACCTCGCTGACTGCGGCATCCGCCATGTGCTCACCTCGCCTGCGCATCCTGTGACCAATGGCCGAGCAGAAGGCATGGTCCAATTTGTGAAGAGAACCTTGCAAAAGGTGGACTACGACAACATTGACGACAAGGTCAATCAAATCCTCTTCTTGCAACATATCACCCCACATAGCGTCACCGGCAGTGTCCCGCCGAACTGCTGATGGGACGAAGGCTCCGCTCCCACCTCGACCAGTTACACCCTGCTTATGAACCAGAGAAACCACTAGGATCCAGTAGCCGCTGTCGCACATTCCAGGTAGGAGATGCCGTGTATGCCAAAAACCTATCGGGCGACCCGTTGTGGGTGGAAGCGACAGTAGTACGTGTAACCGGCCCCAGATCCTACCTTGTGCAAATCCTTGACGATAAACTTTGGAAACGGCATATCGACCAATTACGGTCGCGACTTGCAACAGCCAGTCCGCAACTCCCCTACGACCAAACTGAGGGGGGGGGGTATGGAAGATGTGGAAATCCTCGAGAACCCGCTCAAAAGAAGCGACGATTTAAATGTAACTCAAGAAGTGGAGCCGGAGGGAGAAACGTTTCCGCCTCAGGGAATTGCGGAAAATGTGGGCAATGATATGGAAGTGAACTCTGAACCAGAGGCAGCCCCACCACCAAGCGGCGATTTGCCTCAGCTGGATTGCAACCAGCCAATACAAAGGACATCTAAAAGACTGAAAAGACAACCATCCTATTTACAGGACTATGATTTGAACTAAGGAACCAAGGGGAAGGGGTGTTGTGTATGTATATAGTAATGGAGTGTGAGCTTGGAGTAAGTGCAGGGTTCTGGCCCTGCACTTCTGATTGGCTGTTAAGCGGCCGGACCTGATTGGCCCATTCCGGGGAATCCTATTGTCCCTTAACAGAGAGTTCCTATTGGTTATAAAAGCTAGCGTTCCTAGCTTGTTATTGGTTAAAGAGTTACAAGGGTTGCCTGTATAAGGCGGGGTTTATTGCTGTTAAGAGAGAAGTCAAGATGTAAATAAAGAGCTGAAGTTCACCGTTCAGAGGCTTGTCTCCATTCATTCTCACCCTTGCTCAATACTTAACAGTGGGGAAACTCTTTTGGAACTGTATCTCCACCCAAAAAATAAGTTGACAGAGTACTCCCCCAAATAATAGCATTAATGTTAAATGTTAGGGATAACATTGGTTACCTAACTTAGTTTGGGTAAAAATAATATATAAACTATGTTCGTGAGTTTAAGTGTATGTATCACTTTAACTGCAAAACATGTATTTTGGGTGCGGTTGTAAAATCACCATAAGAGGGAGCAAGAGAGCTCACTGTTTACTGGCTTTTACTGGATAGCTGACAATGTTGGATTGATGGTGATAACTGTGTGTTTCCCTGCTGTTGCTGAAACGAAGAAAAGGGATTTGATTTTCTTCATATCTCTGACTGTAAAGAGATATATTGCTGGACTGATTATTTGTAAGTTTACTGACCTCTATTTCTCGACACTGGACTTTGCAACTGATTAATCCCTGGATGGACTGAACTAGTGTATAACATATAGACTGTTTTGACTATCCTATAACTCTTGCTGGAATAAAAAACTATCTAACTGGCACAGTGTATCTGTCTTACTGAGTGTAAACTACAACAACGTTTATCTCACATCATTTGCCTGCCTGCTAGACTGCCGTTGCACGTTCTGCTAGGTTGTGTATCCCTAACACTAAGCTCAACACATTATGTGAGAAGCAAGTTTAACATATCAGTGGGCTTGGATTTCAAAAATTCTTTCAACACATGGACACAACAGACACACAGAGAGTCTAGACTGCCCAACTCCAAAATGACAAAAATGGGAGCATTCAGAAGACTAGAAAGCAAGAAAAAACATTATAGAAATTCCCTATTTATTTGCTCTGAGAGAACTGATAAAAACACTCGCGTATAAGTTCCCCACTTTGACCCTTTGAACCCAAACTTTGCAACCAACTCTTGGGAAAAAAGCCAGTTTTTTAGGGCTCACTTGAAGGCGGGGAGCATGGGGATCATGGAACTATCTGAGGCTGTGATGGTGAACCTATGGCACGCATGCCGGAAGTGGCATGCAGAGCCATTACTGTTGGCACACGAGCCCTCGTCCAGAGCAGGTCTACTGCGTATGTGCTCACCGCCCGCTGAACAGCTGATTGTCAGGTATCTGGCATGCATGCGCAGGGGGCGGGAGTGCACAGGAGACATGCATGCATGTGCAGAGACACGTGGGGCATGCGGCGGGGTTGTGTGCAGATGCACAGGGGGCATCTGGGGACCCTCATGCATTGCCTTCTGGGTGCTGGCATGTGCAATTATGGCACAGAAACCCAAAAAGGTTAGCCACCACTGATCTGGAGGAATGTTGATCCATAGAGTAGGTGCTATGACCAGGGCCGCTGAGAGGATTATTAAGTGCTAGAACAAGACTAAACTCTTTGGCCGGGCTATTCATGGTGCTGGCGAGACTGGGCCTGGTCTGGGCAGGGCGTTGCGTGCAGGGCAGGGCAGGCTGGGAGCACAGTTTCTCTCCTGCAGAGGGGCGCGCCATAGAAATTAAATTAAAATTCAATAAATTACATAAATAACTGTTCACTGAGTTTCAGATTAATAAAGTTTATGTCAAACAAGGCCCCAAGCAGTGGTGGGATTCAAAAAAACTTTACTACCAGTTCTGTGGGCATGGCTTGGTGGGTGTGGCAAGGGAGGGATACTGTAAAATCTCCAGTCAGAGGTGGGATTTGCTGGTTCTCTGAACTACTCAAAATTTCCGCTACCAGTTCTTTAGAACTGGTCAGAACCTACTGAATACCACCTCTGGCCACAAGGTGATTTTGCTATACACACAAAGTATAGAGTATAAAGTATATATCCAATATTGTTTTTCTTTTAAAAAATTTAGTTTTGTAATTTTTTTTTTAAATCCCATTCATGGGCTCCCTTTTAATTCCTCAGGCCTGGCTATGAGAGAGAAGATCCAATCCTAAACAATCAAAGCTTGGATAGCTTGATAAGAATGTGTGCAACTAATCCAGAAACGCTCATATATATATGTATATCAAAAGTTTGTATCGATTGTCCAGGAGGATTATGACTTCAGGGTTACAAAAACTTACAAATATTTCTTCAATTATAAGATCAAAAGAAGGTTAAGGGCTATGAAGGGTACTTCGCTATTTGCCTTATAAATAGATTCTGCTTTATAAGGGAAAAAGAAAAATGCAGAAGAGAATATTCCAGCCCTGATGTTTAGATAAAAATGTCAATTGGATTCTATTTGATTGATTATTATAGCTCTACACCTGTTTTGCCTCTCTTAGAGGAAGATAAATGATTTGGGGCAGTTATATTCTGGGTACTTGAAAGGCACAAAACTATTTCTTTTAAGTCAGGAAAGATTTACTTATATTTGATGTTGAGTGAAAGGGCAAAGTTAGCGAAAATTAGCTGAAGTGGAAATCTCTCTGTTCAGGCTGATACTGAAGAAAGAAGCTAGCAATATCCTTTTTCCTGTTTGAGAGCCATTTTCTAGAAAATTGTTAGGTTAGTTTGCTAAGAGATGGTTAAGCATTAGGCCAGTGTTGGTTGTCCATTAACTAAGTAAACATGGCCATTATTTAGAGTAAGACTAACTAAGGACTTGCATGAAAACTGGCTGCATTGAAATCGATGAAGAGCCCTCAGTATATGCTAAGCACCAGTTCTTGATAATCTCAAGGGTATCTCTCACTGAGATTATTCTCTTTATTCTTTCATCTGTGGGTAAAAACCACAGTCGACTTGCTTTCTATGATGTTTTGCTTAGAATATTTTTTAGGTAAGGTACAGCAAGCACTTTCCAATGACACTTGGAAACAGCATGATGAAACAATATATTATTGCTGAGATAGGAGCAAATGGCTATAGATCATAGTGGAAAAATTTCTTCTTGAAACTAAGGCTTTTTCTTTCAAAAGAATTAACTCAAATGTGATGCTCAGAATTTTGAAGGGGAATTGCTGTTGGGATTTGATCTGCATCCCTTTTGCCAAGTTGCATTCATGATATCTTGGCTTTCTCTAAATGTTGACCCACCCAGAAATTATAAAGTAATCTTTTGATGGGGAAAGGGACTAGTATATGGACTAGTAAAGGTATCTATTTCTATTTTTATGTAGGAGCAAAAATGAAGCTTCCTCCCCTCAAAAAACTTCCATTTCAATTAAGTCCTTATTGGAGTTAAATTTTAATGATGAAAACTGATCTTGTAAGTGGCTCCTCAATTTCAAATGTTTATCCCCAAACAAAATTAAAACAAACACAAGAGAATCTTAATCCTCTAATATGCATATATGTATACACTCACGGTTGTTGATTATTCAAAAAAATGTGCTATCTCTTAAAACACAGGGCACAATCACACATTATTCTAAGTTATGATGTGGTTTGTCTGGTTTTAGTTTAGCATGTCCTACTATGAATCCAGCTTCTTTATGGCTTACTTAACAGGCCGTGGCTTCGCATGTTTGTGAATCCAGTGAGAGTGGATGCTGTTATATGATGTGTAAGGTGATGTCAGGTTTCTCCAACTACCGTGAGAAACAAAGATCTCAGGCTTGCAGAAGCAAGTAAATGAAAACAATTTCAACTGCTAAGAAACCAGAACATCACATACGGAATGTAACACATTATATTACATTCAAGCTGTATTAATCTTGATGATAGAGCATCCTTACTTCATCTTAAATAAATAAGAAAAATAGGCCCTTGTATTAATATTTGTGCACTAATATGCAAGGAAAAAAAGAGATGCAAAGCAGAGCCAAATGAGCATGAAAAATATAATCAAGCCCTACCTCCCAAGGAGCAAAAGCATATGGATCTTTGCAGTCTCTGTCTTTGCACTGTTCCTGAATGGCCTTGGCAATGGCATGCACTGCCAGCATGGTGCTGTGGATAAATCCTGGTTCAATATTGGCAATGAGAAATTCCTCTCGCCAAAGGCTGTTGGCTGGGCGAATCTGATTTTGGAGCAAACTCTCTGCCGAATGGTTTGAAAGGCACTTGCTCAGTTCTTGATCATTTATATGGGAGCATGTTGACATTAGCATCATATATTCCCTTAAGAATGTGTTGTTGCCCCTGGGTGTGGTTGGCAGATTGCTCAAAAACTCATGGAAAGAGGACATGTTGCCACTTTTGAATGTAAATCCAACCACTTTCCCCAGGCGACTGATATTTGGAAGGGTGCTAATCTTCACAGCCGCTGACCAGTTATCGCTTGCAATCCAGGTCTTATTTATGTTCCTTTCTATTGCTTTTCTGAAAAGTCTCATTACGTGGAATTGCCTCAGAAAGACGACAATGACATTTACCCTGGTTTCCTTGACAATCTTTTCAAGTGCTTGTTTAATTTTGCCGTGGATCGTGCTGTCCGAGAGATAAGCTGGCAACATTTCTTTAAAGGCAATGCAGACATTGTTGGCCATGGCCTGTAACCCAAAGCTTTCCACAGCGAGCCGCCCAAAGTCATCATCGGTGGCAATGATTCCAATCCAGTTCCATCCTGATTTGTGGATTAATCGTGCCATTGCTTTGGTCTGATAGGAATCGCTGGGCACAGTGCGCAGGAAAGAAGGAAAACGCACTTTGTCACTAAGGATTTCTGCAGTGGAAGCATGACTGACCTGCAGAGAGGAAAAAACAGTTCAGTTATGGAAACAGGGAGATGTTTTGACTAGGTCACTAATACAAGCCATTATTTAAGGGTTATACACTCAGCAAAATGAGCTCAGCGCTGATATGACTTCATGATATCTCTAAAGCTTTCATTTTCTAACACCTGATGATCTAAACACCTCTACATTCTTAGGCCCTGAAAAAGTGTGTGTGTATGAGTGTGTGTGTGTCCATGGACACACACACACACATACTTTTGGGGGAAAATGTAAACAAAGTTAGTTATTAACTTTTTAGAGGAAAATCTGAGAGTGGATAGCAGTTTTCTGAAATATCCTGCTCCATATATGAATCAATACAAAACACTTATCTGGATGGAAGTCTTAGGTAATTATCATTCAGGCAAAAGAGCTAGTATTCCCTTTTATGTTATTGAATTGAATTTTGCATTCTTAGAAATTTTCTAAGATTTCTGTCATGTTTTCTAGGTTTCCCTTATCAGCCATTTTGGTCTCAGTAAAAGATTGCAACTAAAAAAAAATCAGCCATTAATTTTTCATCGAGTGATTTGGGTTCTATACTGCAATGGAACCACTGTAGGATAAACACTAACTAGGATAGAGGCTGGCCACCATTATCGATCCCAAGAAAAGTTCCATGATGAGTGAATTGAGCCATGATGGCTAAACCTTCCCGGGGGGATTTTTATTACCTCTAGCAGGCATGAAATGTGGGAAGGCTCACATACAGACTGAATCTTTTACAATATTATGTGGCTAACAAAGGTAGGCAGGAAGAGTAGGTATTCTGAAAAATGCTAATTTTAACAAGTGAAAACAACAGAGCTATTTCATTGTTTTGTATTTGACATAGCTACCCCACTTGATATGGTCAATTGAAACTCTTAAAAATACCAGTCACGTTGTCAAAACAGTTTGACTATTTAGGTAGAAGGTTATATTCAGCCAGGGTTGAAAAAGATCTTATAGCTTCCACATAGTGGCTCATTCCTTGCCAAAGCAGCTTTGCTCAATTTCTTCAAAAGGAAAGCCACTTGCATTCAGGGGAATGACTGCATTGCTAAGTAGTATACATTTCTAGCCTGAATAACTTCATTTGCTGCCCAATATTTCTTATTACTGGGTTATTTTCCTGTCTGGGAAAGGACATTTTCTAGATCTCAACATGCACAGCATTGCACAGAACCCAATCTCATTGTGTGACAGACACTAAGTGGGATGATCTAAAAATATGCAGGTTGTACAATGTGTGACACCTTTGAGAATATATTCTTTATTTAGTTACATTCAGTCCCTAATTTTTGTAGCTTTAAATGGTAATTTGTGAACTGTAAATAGGTACCATTTTAAAGAAAAAAGAAGATAACCCTGAATTTAATATGACATCTTTTCTATGGAAGAGGAGATTAAACTATAAACATGTAATGATGTTGAATAATACCCAGCTATCTAGGATTGCACATTCGGATAGAAACCCATCCTTTTTACTTGGAGAATGAAAAAGTTTATGTGTGTTCCGGTATGAATGTGTACACACATGTAAAGCACACATATTTATGTGAAGGCATATATGAATAGTGAAGAAAATATGAACACGAGAAGGAAGGAAAAATACAGGTTGTTATGTATACAATAAAGTAATAAAGTGTGAGCTTGAGGTAAAGTGCAGGGTTCTGGCCCTGCACTTCTGATTGGCTATTAAGCGGCCAAACCGGATTGGCCAGTTCTGAGGAATCCGATTGGCCCTTAACGGAGAGTTACTATTGGTTGAAAGAGCTAGCGTTCCTAGCTTGCTATTGGTTAAAGCTTACAAGGGTTGCCTATATAAGGCAGAGTTCACTGTTGTTAATTTAGAAGTCACAATGCAAATGAAGAGCTGAAGTTCACCGTTCAGAGGCTGTCTCCATTTATTCCGACCCATGCTCAATACTTAACACTGGCGACGAGGATGGGATTTGGAGACGTCTGAACCGAAGAAGCAAGGAAGCAACCCGAGCACGTGACAGACGATGCCAACAACGAAACCATGTCCGGCGGCATCGTACCACCCACTCCATTTGATCCAAACCAAGAGGATTGGGAATCCTACATGGATCGCTTCCAAATGTTTCTCGAGACGAAAAACCTAAAGGATGCCACACCAGCAAAGAAAAGAGCGTTGTTCCTAATGCATTGCGGCCCAGCCGTATTTAAGATGGCCAANGGTAAAGGGGAAAGCGTGGCCGATTTCGTGGCAGACCTCCGAAAATTGGGGGGCCTCTGCGGGTTCGCCGATTTAGAAGAGGCACTGAGAGATCGAATA
>BHEV01002796.1:0-14252 GCA_004319985.1 Emydocephalus ijimae
AAAAGGGACAAGTGTCAACTTTGTACGGAGAGAGTGGAATTCCTGGGATACCTTCTCGACAGACAGGGAATCCACCCCATCAAAAAAAAGAACTAACTGCAATCAAAAATGCCCCAAGACCTAGAAATAAGACAGACCTCCAAGCCTTCCTGGGACTCATTAACTTTTATAACATCTTCTTGGCCCAGAAGGCGACTCTAGCCGAGCCCCTACATAGACTTCTCGACAAAAAGGCTTCCTGGGTCTGGGGATGGCGTGAAGAACGGGCATTTCAACAAGTAAAAGACCTCTTAACTTCCGATGCTCTATTGATACAATACAATGAGACTCTACCCTTAATGGTTACTTGTGATGCCTCACCATTCGGAGTGGGAGCCATTTTAAGCCATGTCCTCCCAAATGGTAATGAGGCACCTATTGCGTTCTTTTCAAGAACTTTGTCTAAAACTGAAAGGAACTATAGCCAATAAAGAGGCTCTCACCATTGTATCCGCAATTAAACATTTCCATGAATATGTGTATGGGAGACCCTTTGCCATAATTACAGACCACAAGCCGCTACTTGATATTTTGGTGGGAAACAAACCAACTCCCCACATCTTATCACCAAGAATGACACATTGGTTGGAATTTTTAGCCGCCTACGATTACCAACTGCAACACTGCCCAGGGAAAGCAATTCCCCACGCTGACGCTTTGAGCCGCTCTCCACTACCAGACGTCATACAGGACCCAGCTCCAACCCTAGCCGTATTGCAAATTGAAACTCTTAAATCGCCGTTGCTGACCGCTCGAGACATTGCCTCAGAAACGAAAAAGGACCCTTCTTTGGCACGAGTCCTCAGCTGGGTGGAACGGGGTTGACCGGACAGCGCACCCAACGACACTTTCAAGCCATTCAGAAATCAACAGACAGAACTATTCTCCCAAAAGGGTTGCATCTTGTGGGGAGACAGAGTTGTAATCCCAGAGAAATTGCAACATAAAGTTCTTCCGTTGGTCCCTCTGGTAAAACTCGTGTCTTTGTATAAGTGTAAGTGCTGCGGGTGCATAATGGGCCCGGAGGATCGGCGCGAGGTTATCCCAATCCATGGTCTTCACTTCCGCCAGTTTGGCAAATGCTTTATCCATTTTAAAAATGGTGGGGCCGCAGTGGGTCAGGAACACCACTCGTTTCTTGCCAGGCATAGCATCTTTCAGATTGTTGGTNACCGGACAGCGCACCCAACGACACTTTCAAGCCATTCAGAAATCAACAGACAGAACTATTCTCCCAAAAGGGTTGCATCTTGTGGGGAGACAGAGTTGTAATCCCAGAGAAATTGCAACATAAAGTTCTTCCGTTGGTCCCTCTGGTAAAACTCGTGTCTTTGTATAAGTGTAAGTGCTGCGGGTGCATAATGGGCCCGGAGGATCGGCGCGAGGTTATCCCAATCCATGGTCTTCACTTCCGCCAGTTTGGCAAATGCTTTATCCATTTTAAAAATGGTGGGGCCGCAGTGGGTCAGGAACACCACTCGTTTCTTGCCAGGCATAGCATCTTTCAGATTGTTGGTCTCCAGGAACATCTGGAAATGGTCTATATACCAGTCCCAGTCTTCGTTTGCCGGGTCAAATGGAGTGGGTGGTATGGCGCCGCTGGTCATTCTGCATTTGTTGCATGCGTTCTTCAGCCACATGCTCTGTCTTGTTCGATGAGTATTTAGTCAGCTCTATCATCTCCGCATCCCATTCTTGTCGCCAGTGTTATGTCCTGAGCATGGGTGCAAGGAACGGAGATGAGATATCGAACTGTGATTTCAACTCTTTATTCGTGACTTCAGAACAGAGCAGAATACTTGGGCAGCAGCAGCTCTTTTTACAGAGCTGGCTGCTGTCAAAACAACCAATGATTTGAGTTTACCTCTCTAACAAGCGTCCAATCAGAGAGACCCGCTAACAGCCAATCAGACTGGCCAGAAACAACCAATCACGACTCGCTTTTTGCGGGCCAATGAGAAGTGCAGGATTACGAGCCTGCTGTTAAATTAAGGTTGTTACTGATTAAGGTTAAGGCTATTAAGGTTGTTACTGATGCGTTGGCTTAGTCCATAACACAAAGTATCTTTTCCATCTTGTTCTTCTTTTTTATATTTTTGATGTTCAATTTTTAGTTCATCCACAAGCAATGCCATCGTGAAGAGAAAACCTTTTTCCAAAACAACCACCCAAGTATTTTTAATCAAGAATAATTCCAAGAAATTCCAAAGTTACCAAAGCATCCAAATAAACTATTTCTTTTAATACTGCTTTTCTTTCTTCTATTTCTCTTTGTGGGGTTACTATTTAATCAAAGAGTTCCAATTACAATATATCTTTCTTCAAAGTTCTAGGCAGTCTCCTCCTTTTCCAACTTCTGCTCCAATTTTTTTTCCTCTGCCTTCCCACTTACAACAACAATTTTCTTTTAAATGTTCAGAAATCCATACCTCCAATAAGGGTTTTCCGATTTCTTAAGTTGTTAAATCCAATGTCCAGAAATCCTTTACCCCGTAGTTTTAGCTTTCAAATTAAGTTATCTTCAGTGCCCAAATAAATTTTCCAAATCTTCATCTGCTGTTTCTATGGGGTGGGAGATTGAAGAAAAAAAAACTTTTTTCCTCTTGACAGCTCTCTCTGCCACTTTCCGATCTTCTTAGGAACAATGTGTCTTTCTGGCAATTCAAACAATTCAGTTTCCAGGGTGTTTAAAAATTGTTAATTTATCCGGCTCAGCCAGCACTTTCACTTTCCCTGCTTCCTCCAGCACCAATCTTACCCGGCTGCAGGCTTCTTCGTGGTGGCCATTACTGACCGTCGCTCCACCACCTCGGGAAAAAGGGGGTTTTCTGTGTGAGGAGAGGGTCTGCGACACCCCCAACCCCCTGTCTGGATCCCTTCTCTCTTCAGCTGTCTCTACAGGGCAGCCATATCCCCCTGACCCATTTGGATCGGGGGCACCTTGGCGGCAAGCGCAGCAAGAATTGCGGACAGTCGCGATTCCTGCTGCCACCGAGATTGCTTAAGTTATCTTGATTGCTTTGAATTGGCTTAGTTGGAATTTTTATTTAGAATAGCTAAAACAGAATAAATACAGAAATTTTGTATAAAACAACTATTGAAGTTGTCCAGATCCAAAGGTCAATCCTCTTTTCTAAAAACATGTCAATCGCTATTTTGAATATAATTCTCTCACTTTTGTAAGGGACAAAGGCTTTGCCAAAAAATCATTATCCAACAATTCAAAGTCTTTGGAATACACAAACTATAGCACAAGAGTTTCTTTACAGTATTACAAAAATGTCACATTTACTGCCTCAGTCGCAAATCTAATAAATTGACTCTACTGAAGCCTGTTGCTCTCTCTAAGGAATATTCCTATGAATCATGCTATATTGAAAATGCTGAATATAAAATCAGTGCATATTGAGCAAAGTTGCATAAATTATGTATTGTAAATTGTATTTAAACAAGATACTTATAATAAAAGTTACATAGAAAAAAATACTCAGGACATTTGCATAGCAAAAATTGCATATTGGGGTAATTTTATAACCACATAGAAAAATAACTATATTTTAATAGGTATCATTGATGTGAATTATTACCCTCTCACATGCAAAACGATGACCTACATATTCTTGTTACCTCATAGCTCAATGTATGTACCTGAAAGTGACATTCCCCAAAAATATCCTCAGGAAAAAAATAATTGCAATTTTATTTCTCTCGCTCCTAAACAGAGCAGCTACTATGAACACCTGCAGTAGTCTGTTAGATAGTCCCCTGATACAGTCTTATTATTACATATATGTACTAAGCCAGCTAAGCATATAATTATTGTTGTAATAATAATTATTAACTTTATGCCAACTGTCAAGCAAGGTACATTTTTGTACTGAAGTCCTTGTGATGGGTGGAAATTTCTGTGCACTTCAGAAATTCATTATCATAACTTTATTGTTCAACCCAAAGGCCTCTTAATAGCAGTAATTACTACAAGCTGAATATACAGAATTATAGGAACACTTTAAGGCAACATTATAATAATTTACATCCAAGCAAACCACAGTTAGGAATAAAATAACTTCACTTATTAAATGTGCACATCAAATGTCATACTTTAATTTTATGCACTTTAGTAATTAATGCATTTTCTTAACTGATATGTTCATAAAGACCTCACAATTGGAGATAATAGATATGAGTGAAATAATAGAGATACCCCTAATATAAAATTATTTTCAGTAAGATCATTTATGGTGGATCATATCATGATTGGGGTGATACATCGATACAACTATTGTGTCTGAATTGATTCTGGACTATGGAATCTGAGTAAGGTGCCTCCAGTATGGTCTTGATCATTTGAAGGATAATCTTCTGGCTTCTATGTGATGCTGAAACAGGCTGCAGGACAGTCCCTCTTCAAGCTCTTCCTCTGTGGAATCTTGTGATTGTTGCAATTTGGATGTCTGTTTTCTTAATCATAAGATACATACTTAACTACAGTAGTTGAATGAAAACTAATACTTGTACTTTTAACTTTCACTTAAATAGAGATATTTTAATAAATGAAACAGGAAAATAATACTCAAAACCTGTTATTACACAATCACCAGTATTTGTTAACACCTCTACTGGCAGTGGAGAAACTTCTTAAAGCCATCAAAAAAGAATACCGTACAGATTCTGACAATCCTTTCCAGCTCTTCATTTGAGTCAAGCAGGTGCCAAAAAAGTAAAGATGACAAACTAGGAAGGATTTATTTCTGGGACAGAAAAAGATGGAAGCCACGTGATATCCAGCCAAACAGAATGGTGGTTGGGATAAGATAGATGTTGGAGTCCTAGTGAACAATCACTTCAATATGAGCCAAGAGTATATTGCAGCTGTCAAAAAAGATAACATAATAACAGAGGGATAGAACCAAGACCACATGAAGCATTAATACCACTTTATAATGCCTTGGTAAGACCACATTTAGAATATTACAGTTTTGGTTGCCATGATATAAAAAAGATGTTGAGACTCTAGAAAAGGTGCAGAGAAGATCAACAAAGAAGATTGGGGAACTAGAGACTAAAACATACAAAGAAGGGTTGCAGGAATTGGGTATGTCTAGTTCAATGAAAAGTAGGACTTAGAAGTGATAGGATAACAATGTTCCAATGTCTAAGGGGCAGCCACAAAGAAGAGGAGGTAAACCTATTCCCCAAAGCAATGGAAGGAAACTAGTCAAGGAGCAGAGCAATCTAGAACTAAGGAGAAATTTCCTGACATTGAGAACAATGAATCAGTGGAATAATTTCCCTCCAGAAATTGTGGGGCTCCAACATTAGAGGTTGGACAAAGAAAGAGATTGGACAACCATTTGTCTGACATGTATATGGTGTCTTGCTTGAGCAGGGGATTGGGCTAAAAGGCTTCCAAGATCCCTTCTAACCCTGTTATTCTGTTATTCTCTTGAGTAGCTTGCTAGACATAATGCCTAGGGTCATATTACAGAAAAATGTATTTCTTGTGCTTCTGAATGAGCTTAATAACTGTTTTGAAGTTTTGAATATATAATGTAGTGATAGTGATGGCACATTCAAGAAATACCATGTGAATACATCCCTCAAAAAACTATAACCATGACTTTACCTGCCAATGGCTGGGTTTAATTTTTTCCCCCAGAGGTATGTTAGTAATCCATGGACTGACACTTTATTTCTGTATCATAATGATGAGGCCATATTTTATCAGCTGTCAGATACTGGAAAGAAATTTCATACTTCATTCTCATAGCATGACAAGAGTTGCTGGCAAATTACAACTCTTGAAGCTTTCATCTCAGTTATCAGCATAGACAGAACTGGCAAAACCTTCTAATATTGAAGAACATCGATAATGTGTTTCCTGTGGAATGCCAAGCTTGACAGCAATTTCTCTTTAATTTATTTGTAAATTGTTCTTAAACAGCTCATCAACATTTCTCATGTGATACTCATTGGTTGCCTTTACAGGTTATCCTTTATCCTTAATCACACAAATCAGTTCTTAACTAGTTTACTATCTTTACTTTTTTTCGTCTCGTGATGCAAACTATTCATATCAATGTAGTCATCACAGTAAACAGCATATATTTAGCATAGAATTTCAAATGGATGAATTACTTCAGCAAAATTTCAATCATGCCATATTACTTAAGGTCATACTGTAGTCAAGTATTCAGTGCAGGCTTCCATTTCACTACTGAAGCAATTTACCAATGATTGAAATGAAAGAAAAGATGTTCAAGAATATGTCAGAGCTTCTAGCATGTCAGTATTGCCATCTGTTGGTGATTTATAACGTCACAGGTCTTATGTTAATTTTATTCAAAAATGTTGATCTAATGATAAATGTTTTAATGTGTTTTATATGCTGTCTGACTCCAGATGGGTACAGAGAAAAAAATATTTAAAAAATAGGAAAAAATATAGGCCACAAGCATGAAGTATAAAGATGGAAACAGTAACAAAAAGTGGACAAGACAAGACTAAATAAATAAATCCACAAATTCCAAAGCTTACTCTTCAATATCTTCATTAACGACTTAGATGAGAGAATAGAAGGGGAACTTACCAAATTTGCAGATGATACTAAGGCGGCAGGAAAAGCTAACACTCAAGAAGATAGGCTCAAGATCCAGATTGATCTTAATAGACTAGAACACTGGGCCATATCTTATAAAATGAAATTCAACGTAGAGTAAAGTAAAGTTGTACACTTAGGCAAGGAAAACCAAAAGTACACATATAGACTGGGTGAAACCAGGCTCAATAGCAGGAACTGGGAGAGGAATCTTGGAGTCTTAGTGGACAACCAGCTAAATATGAGCCAGCAGTGTGCAGCAGCAGACAAAAAAGCTAATGCAATCCTAAATTGCATTAACAGTGGGATACAATTGAGATCAAGTGAGGTACTTATACCACTCTATAAAGTCTTAGTAAGACCACACCTAGAGTACTGCATCCAGTTTTGGTCACCACATTATAAAAAGGATGTTGAGACTCCAGAAAAAGTACAGAGAAAAGCAACCAGAATGATTAGGGGACTGTAGATTAAAACATATAAAGAATGGTTACAGGAACTGAGCATGGCTAGTCTAGTGAAGAGAAGGACCAGGGGAGACATGATCGTGGTCTTCCAATATTTGAAGGGCTGCCACAGAGAGGAAGAGGTCAAGGTGTTTTCTCAAGTGCCTGTAGGCCAGACAAGGAATAATGGATGGAAACTGAACAAGGAGATATTTAACCTGAAAACAACAAGAAACTTTCTGACAGTGAGAACAATCAACCAATGGAATAGCTTGTTCTCGGAAGTTGTGGGAGCATCATCACTTGAGACTTTCAAGAAGAGATTGAACTGCCATTTGTCAGAAATGGTGTAGGACTTCCGCTTGGGTGAGGGGTTGGACTAGATGACCTATAAGGTCCGTTCTAACTTTGTTATTATCTGTATATTCTGTGAAAGTAATGTATCTTTTGGCATGGACTGTCTTTGGAATTATAATACCCCATCCTTTCTTTTATTCTTTCACTATCCATTACAGCAATTGCTGCTTTGAAGAGGACTGCTCATATGGTCAAATATGCAGATTACAAAGGATGTAGCTTTAGCATCTAGCTAATATGAATATTAACAAGTTTGCAGAAAAAGACTGGAAGATGCAAATATATTTTATAGGGTAATGTTCCCCATAATTTAATGGGGTGTCTGTTAAACACAAATGTCAGTTAATTTCAAGTTTATTTCATTCCATACATTTATATCATTTGCATAATCATGTGATTATATCAATCACACTAACTGTCTGGAATAAATTTAGTTTTAGCAACCATTGCTGTTTTGGCCAATGATTTTCTGCCAATTGTGGGGAAAGGCCAAACTTAGTTTTTGCCTAGTGTATCTGAAAGCCATTAATTTTAGGCTTAACTGTATTAGTAAGAATATGCATCAGCAAAATATTTTAATTTGTAGTGTTATCTGTTTCTAAATGCAAATGAATATAAACTGCCTTTGATTCAGATCAGCTGTGGTCACAATTTCTATAGGAATTTTCAACAGGGCAGAAATGTGCAATTACAGAGCACTTTTTCAGCTCTTCTCTTTCTAATCCACTGTCCTTTATTCTCCTTTCTGCAGATTCAAGAAGATCAGTCTAGAATACAGTCTAGAATTATTATTGGAACATATGGTTAAAATTGCCAAGAATTTCCAAAATTAAAAAAATCAAATTAAATTAATAAAAACAAGTAATCATTTTGGTTTTGACACCTTCATTACAAAAATCCTCTGTTCCCCCAAACTGTGTTTCCAAGTTTTTACTATTCTTCAAAGCACTTAAGGCACAAAAATATTAATTTTTAAAATCTACTAGATTGTCCCCACATGCAAAGCATCTGATTTTAATTTTTATCCTATACTGATATCAGCTCATTGGCCATGCTTGTGCAACTCAAGAAGTACAGAAACACATGGTGCAGATAGGGATACATGGTGTGCTGTGTAAAGGAAAGAGGTGAGAGAATATGGTCTATATAGGAGCTGTGTTAGTGCAGTGGTTAGAATACAGTATTGCAGGTTGCCAGAGTTCAATCCTGAACTGATCAAGGTTGACTTAGCCTTCCATACTTCTGAGGTCAGTAAAATGATGACCCAAATTGTTGGGAGCAATATGGTGATTCTGTAAACTGGTTAGAGAGGGCTGTAAAGCACTATGAAGCACTATACAAGTCTAAGTGCTATTGCTATATGTTCAAAGTTTGCCCTCTTGTTATGAATGTGTGATATGGGCAATTGGATGGAGGATCGATTCCAGTCATGTCACTGTGTCCATTATCTTGATTTTTCTGACACATTCCCCTATTAACACATAAATAGTTTCTGGATTCAACGTTATAGGCATTAGCATTCTCCAAAAACTGGGAATATATAATATAACTTTATAAAAATTACAGTAAATTCAAAGTTTACAATATTTGATTGTACCCAAATATTCAAAAATTAGTTGCTTAGTTTCAATGATTATTTACAACAACTCTAAAAGTAGTTATAACAATTTTACTTCTACAAAGGTTAATGGTGGACAATGCCAGACCAAATGATAAAAGAAAAAGAAAAATATTCATTCTTTTATTTCACATACAATGTTTCTAGTTAATCATCCCTTAGAATTTTTGAAAACCAATTTACATTCAAAGGAACATCCAGCATTACAGCTTAATGATGTCAGTGCGATTAAGAATGGGAAGGACAGGTACAATTTTATATTAGTATAAATATGTCAAAATAAAAAAAAATAGTAAGATTAATTCTATAAATCAATTGATGTGTAAAGACCATTAAATATAAATCACAGTGATTGCAGTTGTTGATAATCTTGACCTTGGTACATAAAAAATTAAAAAAAAATTCCATAAGCATCTGGGTGGCTAATTTTTTCCAAAGAAGCATATTGCAGAAAGCCAATTATATGTGTGTCTAGTCAGAAATGCACTTTGACTGTAAATCTGGTAGGTAGGTTAATCTTTTATAGTCTAAAATCCTTTTGGAAAAGTTTCTAAGCAAAACTGTCTCCCTCAGGAAATAAGGCAATGGTATGTGAAAGAAAAGTTATGCAGTACTGAAAAGGGGAGTTAAGTGACAGCATAGAGGTTGTAAACTAGTTGACTTGACAACTCTAAACAAACACTTAATTTTTATGCCAACATAAAGACTTTTGTTAATGTAGCTAGCACATTGCAAAGTAAGGCAAAATAAGACAGGGCAACAAAGATGCATGGATTGTTCTTGATTTTTTTTTAATGTTATAAATAAGGTACGCATGACATCTTTGTATTTTTCTGCTTCTGTTATATATTCCCCTGGTAAAACTTGTTTATTGTGATAATGTAATATTACAGAAATAAGAATGTTAAAGGGATCAAATGTGCTTGCTTGCTTACATGCATGCATGCTTTATTAATATCCTGCCTTTCCTTAAGCTCATCATACAAAATCAGATGAATTATGGAATAAACTTGAATAAGCTGTTAAAAATGAATGTGAAAAAAGACTGCCAAAAATGAAAAAAACAGAAGGAAGCAATATGAGGACAAACTGGAAATTACCAAGTAAAGGTTTTAATTAAACTTTGCCAACAAATCTGGAGACTGACAATGGCCAACAGACTGGAGGAGGTCAATCCGCATTCTTAAAGGAAAAGAAAGGAGAGGGAGTAAGAGAGTGAGTGAGAGAGAGGGGGGGAGAGGGAGGGAGGAAAGGAGGGAAGGAAGGAAAGTAAGAGATTTAACAATGAGAAAACTGTGAACTTAGGGTCACATGCCAGAAAAATAATGCTTAGACTTATCCAATATAAATTAGAGCCCTACATAGGAAAAGATATGCCAGATGTTCAAGCTGGATTTGGAAAAGTTCAAGGAACATATTGCTGTTGTGTGATGGATAATTGAAAAAGCCATAGAATACTGGAAATAAATCAGTATGCACTTCATTGATCATAGAAAGGCCTTTGATTGTGTTGATCTTGTCAAGCTGTGGAATTGCTCAGAAAAACGAGAATCACAGAACAATTCCAGGCAGACAAAGGAGTACGACAAGGCTTCAAACTCTCCCTTTATTTATTCAATCAAATTTCTGAATATATATGAAGGGAAGATGGATTGAAAGAAGGTGACTATTATTTTAAAACTGGAAGAAGAAACATTAATAATTTGCACTATTCTAATAACACTACTCTGAGAGCCAAAAAAATCTGCAAGCTGCAACAATGAAAGACATGGGGTGGGGGAGAGAATGAGACAAAGTAAAATATAAATGAAACCAAACTAATGATATCAGGTCGAGGACTGGTAATCCCTGTGATACTTTACAGGGGTGTAAAAAGCAAGACAGAAAGAGTATTGATGCTTTGTTTTTGAAGAAGACTCCTGAGAACATCATGGAAAGCCAAGAAAACAAATGAGCCATCAAACAAATCAGGTCAGAGTTCTCACTTGAGACACAAATGATCAGCTCAAACCATTTTACTTCAGATACATTCACTGGAAAAAGCTCGAATTCTGGAAAGGTGGAAGGAAAGAGAAAAAGAGGATGATTAGCAGCAAAGGGGGTGGACTCAATGATTATTGTTGGTAAATGTACCATTTGAAGACTTGAAAGACCAGTCTGGGCAGAAGGGAGGGGTTGGACTAGATGAGCTACAAGGTTCATTTTAATCTGTATCAACCAGTTAAAGAAAAATTGTCATGGAGAAAACCTAAGGGGTCACTAAGAGTCAACAGTGACTTGATGGCACATACCATTAATTCATTATGTGACATCATATATGGCTAATCAATAGTATTCTGAACCCTTTGAAGTAAATGGGGCTGAGAGAAAATAACTTTGGTCTCCTGTATTCTACAACAACACTTTAATGCGCATTACCTGAATTGTATTGAAGATCCATTTTTATGGCTTCTCTGCTTCATTCCAAATATTCCTTGAACCAATGTGTTAAGTTCTGCACATGGGCGCAAGGAACGGAGACGAGACGGTGAACAGTGAACTTCAACTCTTTATTAATCATTGTGAACAGAGCAAAAACCTAGGGCAGCAGCAGCCCTTTTATAGGCAAGCTGCTGATCTAGTAACCAATAAGAAACGTGGAGTGTTAACCCCCTTAACCAATGAGAGTGGCTCGTTAACAGCCAATCAGATTCTCCTGAATGGACCAATCCAATATCGCTATTTATCGGCCAATCAGAAGTGCAGGACTAGAACCCTGCTATTTCTAAAGGTTTTGATAAACTATATTTAAGTGTTTTATTAGTTCATAACACCCCTTCCCCCCGGGGTCTGTTTGGGGGGGTTCGGTGACGTAATCTCTGAGGTAGGAAGGTTCTTTTGACTGTCTATTGGATTTACGCTGTCCCACCGGTTCTTGTCTGTAACCCTGTTTTGGCGGGATGTTTTCGGGCAAGTCGGGTGCCGGTGGTTCCTCATTGGAAGATTCGGTGCCGCTAATGTTCTCGTCTTTGTCCTCTGGCCCTTGCGGGCTTGCCTCTGTTGAGGTGTTCCTCTGTGGCAAGGCCACGCCCTTCCTTGATCCTTCTTCATTTGTTACACCCGATTGCTGACTTCTTTCGTTCCTGCTTTCTGCCATCTCAAATTCGGTTTCTTCAACATCCCCTCCCCCCTCGGTTTGGGAGTTACCAGAGTCGCGGAAACTCGGTTGTAGCCTCAAGCGAAGCTGATCTATATGGCGTTTCCATATTTTTCTGTCACAGGTTTTCACTTGGTACGACCTGGGTCCAGTGGCTTGAATTACAGTTGCCTCGATCCACAATGGTTCGCCAGAAAGGTTTTTGGTGAAAACTAAGTCACCTATCTTGAACTCGTGGCATTTTCCACTAGATCCGCAGGGTTTCTCTGGCTCGTAAGACGGATGAAGCCGGTCGAGGTGGGAGAGGAGTTTGCGTCCCATTAATAGTTCAGCTGGAGTCTTGTTGGTGATGCTGTGCAGAGTGATGTGTTGGAGAAGGAGTATTCTGTTTATCTTATCTTCAATGTCCCCATAGTCCATTTTGTGGAGGGTTTTTTTAAGAAACTGTACCATGCGCTCGGCTCTTCCGTTAGCCACAGGGTGCACTGGCGAAGTTAGTGCATGGCGAATACTGTGGTCCGCAAAGTATTGTTCAAAAGGGAGCGCGGTAAACTGGGGTCCATTTTCGGATACCAGAACGTCTGGCAGTCCATGCATTGCGAATAATCTGTTCAACTTCCGGATGACGGACTCGATTGTGGTACTCTTCATTTCGTGGATCTCGAGCCAGTTTGAACAGGCATCCACTGTTAATAGGAGCCTATGTCCCTTAGTAGGTCCCGCAAAGTCAATATGGATGCGGGACCACGGTCCCCGAGGTGTTTCCCATTCTGTCGGAGTTGCTTTCGGTGGGGCATTGCTAACTTCCTGGCACTTATAACAAGTCTTCACCCAGGCTTCGATATGTTTGTCGATGCCCGGCCACCACACGTAGCTTCGTGCGAGCGCTTTCATACGCACGATGCCGGGGTGGCCCTCATGCAGCGTCTTTAATACCGCTCATTGTAACTGCTCTGGGACGATGACTCTATCCCCCCATAGGATGCAGCCTTTTTGTGAAAAAAGTTCTGTTTGCCAGTTCTTGAAGGGGATGAAGTCGTCAGGGGTTTGATCTACTGGCCATCCTCGTTCGACCCAGGTAAGAACTTGCGTTAAGAGAGGATCGTGTTTTGTTTCGATCGCGATATCTCTAGCTGTTAGTGGCAGTGAATATAGCATTTCAATCTGGAGTGTTGTAAGGGTTGGAGCTGGGTCGTCGACGGTTTCCAGAAGTGGTGCATGGCTCAACGCATCAGCGTGGGGAATGACTTTCCCCGGGTGGTATTGCAGCTTATAATTGTACGCAGCCAAAAACTCCGACCAGCGAGTCATTCTGGGTGATAATATATAGGGGGTTGGCTTGTCTCCTGCTATAATCCCCAGCAAAGGTTTGTGGTCAGTAACAATAGTAAAAACTCATCCATATGCATATTCATGAAACCGTTTTACAGCAGATACAACAGCAAGAGCCTCTTTATCGATTTGACTATAGTTACGTTCAGCCTTTGATAAAGTCCTTGAAAAATAGGCAATAGGGGCCTCACAACCGTTTGGTAACACATGGCTCGAAATGGCTCCCACTCCAAATGGCGACGCATCACATGTGATTGTTAAAGGCAAAGTCTCATAAAACTGCATCAAAACAGCATCTGAAGTTAATAGGTTTTTCACTTGTCGGAACACGTGCTCCTCTTGGTGCCCCCAAACCCAGGTTGCTTTTTTGTCGAGGAGCCAATGTAGGGGCTCAGCTACGGTCGCTTTGTGGGGCAGGAAGATGTTGTAAAAATTAATAAGTCCCAGGAAAGCTTGGAGATCAGTCTGATTTCTGGGTCTTGGGGCATTCTTGATTGCTCTTAACTTGCTATTGGTGGGGTGAATGCCTTGTTTATCGATTAGGTACCCCAGGAGCTCCACTTTATCTGTACACAGTTGACATTTATTTTTTTAAACTTTAAGGCCAGAGTCTTTAAATTTCTGGAAAACCAGTCTAAGACGCTTCTTTAGTATTTCTCTATTCGGGGCAGCAATTAAAACGTCATCAAAGTCTGGTACAACCCCTTTTATTCCCTGTAATAGTCT
>BHEV01002797.1:0-23234 GCA_004319985.1 Emydocephalus ijimae
GAGAGTTGATGTTTTAATGTTTTGTTTGTCTTGTTTGTTTGTAGAAAATTAATAAAATTCTTTTCAAAAAAAAAAATTGATGTGTTACTTATTATGCCTATTCTGCTCCAAATCAGATTCCCTGGAATGTCCACCTTTTGGCCTCAACTTCTATAAACATTTTCCCTTTTCCATTGTTCAGATTCCTTTTTCTTGGTTTCAATAAAACTTGATTCTTTTCCTAAGGACTATGCTCTTTCAGACTGAACCCACAATGGACATTTATTTTAGAATACTTTTATTTAAAATAAAGGCATAATAACTTTTTCTCTAGAAGCTTGCCACTGTTTTCATTTCATTTTTGTCTAAATACATTTGTTTTTCTTCTAGATGTCCTTCCTTGCATTAATCTGTAATGCTATCACCAGTGAGAAAAACAAGTAAATGACAATGTAGACAAAAGCAGGTTATTTGAAACCACTTCACTGTTGGTTCACTATAACATTATTGTCCAGATTTCAATAGAAGTAAAAATGAAGTTGCTTTATTTTGGCCATGAGTTCTAATTATCCTTCAAAATATATTGTCTTTGAAAAGGAACTAGAAATAAATGTTGAAATCAATTTTATGTTTTCCTATATTTTGAGGGTACTTTCCATGCAGTTCTTTAATAATTGCTCCTTTTAATCCAGTTCTATTTACTTTAACCCATTACAGCTCTAAATCAGTCTTTTAAATTAGACATTTCTCATAACTGGAAAAGTAATATATTTTCTTTACCTTCCAATTAAAGTAATCCTGCTCTTTAGAATAATGCCCTTTGCTCTTTGCAAAATTAAAGATTTTGTGATGTCAGTAGGCTTTAGAAAACCAAGTACTGGTAAAAGGTGATGTTCTATGAGAAATTATATAATCAAGTACCTTGCTTGAGCAAACTGAGGGCATTAATTATTGTCTATGGTAGAGTACAGAACAAAGGATAATTTCCTTCTATCATTATGTTGGAAAGAAAAGCCAGATGGAACATTAAGTATGGGTTCTCCATAACAACTATACTACTCTCAGATGTGATTGCAGAGGCTCTTAATATATTATCATTCGGTAATGTGCTGAATGTTCCAGGTATGGATTAATAGGCATATTACTGTGAATATTTTTTTCTTCTGAATGAGAACAAACACAACAATTGTGTGATTTTGCCTACTTTCTCAATTTTCCAACTTTGTATTTCTTCTGCCTGATTTCTGCATGAGTTTATGAATTTTTTACTGAAATCTGAAAGCAAGTTCTCCCACAAATGTATTTTTTATTGGACATTTTTCTAAATGATCTATTTAATTATACTTTTTTTTTGTAATAAGTGCATTTTAATGTCTTCTTATCAAATGATATGTGAGTAGTGGTCATTATAGTTTGATTTGTACACTTGGTGTCTAAAATTGCCCTGTAAATGCATCCTGGTATGCATTTAATCGGGATATATTCTTTTCATTTCAAGAACAGCATATCTGGAGCTTGCTTTCCTTTGGAAGGCTATAGCTGGAGTTAGAATATGCATTCAGCTGCACTTAAGCATTTCTATCATATTCAACTTTTCAGCCATTCTTTTTCATTCAACATACCGTAAGAAAGAAGGTTTCCCAGGACTGGAAAAAGTTCTTAACTTTTAGCAGCTGTTCTAAGATGAGTGTCTTGGCCCACAGAAAATATGTTTAATACATAACCTGGATAGTGATGTCATGTTGAAAAAGAGTTCAAACCTTATCAAAATCTTCTGATATGGTTCTAGCCATTCTGAAATTTTCCATAGTTTGAAAGATTTCTAGGAATGGAACTCATAATACATCTGGAATATAGGTAGTTCTCGCATAATGATAATTGATAATGCAGAGATGGGGAAAAAGAAACAGTCTTTAAAGCTGACAATTGGATGTCATTTATTGAATGTAACATTTAAAATTAAGATTATGTGAAATCAGATGGGGAAATATTTCAGAACTTGGTTTATACTGTAGGTGACCTGGATTTTTTTCAAGCCTACCCAAATACCAAACTCTGCAAGCCTCCAGTTTCTCCTATTTCCTGAAGGATAGCCAGTTTAATTTTTGCAGCAAAGTGGCATTTTAAGAATTATGGCAGTCTTTCTTGTGTGATTTAATATTTCAACTGATAAGGAAGAAATACATTGTGGGGCAACAAGAAAGAAGGCTAATGGGGAATAATGAAAGGAGAGATGAGAGATGATTGCCAATAGTAACCACAAACAAAGCAATAATTAGATGTGACACATTTTTCCTTGTGAATGGAAGTAAGAAACTCTAGGATCTGCTTAATCTGCAGGAAATGAGATTAAATCAGATGAATTCTGTCTCAGCAGTGTCTTAGTGAAATCAAGCTTTAACATTTTTATTCCCAATAATTGAGTATGCCTTGTGTTCTATATTAACATACTTGTAATCCTGTAATCTGATTGGTCCACCGATTCAGCTTACTGATTGGCCCGTTTACCCTATTCTGATTGGACCGTAATTGCCACCCTACGATTGGTCCGTCTAGATGGCGGGAGATTCAAGGAGCCATCATTGGCCGCTAGCCATGAGCAGCCGTCAATAAAAGAGGCTGCCGCGACCCCGCGGTTAACTCAGATTTTAAGAACTAAATAAAGAGCTGAAAGTCACACTGGTCTCGAGTCTCTCTTCCTGCGATCTAACACCTTGGGCACTGAAATCTCTACTCACTGGTTTTAGATGTTGTAATTTTTGATATCAAATGTAGGTCTCATCTTTTGAATAGCATTTGACCAGTTTGTCTAACAGTAAAAACAGTAATGGATTTTTGGTGATAAATAGTATGTGCCAATATGGAACATAAGCAAACATATGTTTCTCATGATAAAATTAATAAGTTTAGGGATAATTTAATCCAAATAGATAGGGAGCCATATTTGGTTTACTGATATGGGAAGTAAGAATTACTATTATTACTATTGCTCCTTATCTCTGTTGCCCCCAACATTCCTGGCATTCCAATTTCTTCTTGCCTTATTGTGACTATGTTAAACTTATAGAGATGGAGAGTAGAAAATCTTTTTCTTCCACCCTTCCATTGACATCAGATATAAAGAATGTGGAAGATACATTTTTCCCAATGGAATACAGTAACCTATCAGCAGAATAGTTGTTGTCTAGCTCTCTGTAAAAATAAGTAACCCGTTTAGATATTAAACAAGTTTTTGGAAGAGGATGTAAACTTTTTGCACAACTACTGAGTTCTAAGTTTGGACATTGTGTGCTTTGACTCTGAGATAGACCTGTTGGTAAATTTTACATTTTGAGAACATACTGTGATATAGATAGTTCTCCTGTTGTGACTGCTTTGTTTAGTAATACTATGCAGATAGAATGGCAATGAAAAAGTAACTTTGCAACCAATCATTGAATTTAGGACCTTCACAGGTGTGAAAAACAAAGGAAAGCTAGACCATAAAAACATTTGCAGTTTCACTTAGCAATGGCTTTGCTGAATGAACAAATGCATCCAATTCACAAAATGGTGCCTGAAGTTTCTGTGATCTCAAATGGGTTCTTTTGATGGATGTGACCAGTAGAAAAAACTTATTTATCCAAAAGCAATCTTCTTTCACCCCTTTCTAGAGTGGATACTGTCTCTAAGTCACTGCCACATTCCCCCCTCCAAAGACATTGTAGCTTATGCCCCCCAAAATATCCCTAAGTCTTGTCTAGGACTCTATCTATAGTCAAAGACATTTTTGAAAATAAATGATGGTAAAGAAATTTAATCTTAGCCTTCAAAATAACCTCTGTAGTCACTGTGAAAAGAAATTTTACACCAGCTTTTTGCCTTAACAGAAAGAAACATTTCAAGCACATTTCTTGGGATTTCTTAATGTCCCAGTTTAAAATACTGTCTTCTGGTCCATGGAAAATATTCCTTGTAGCCAAACAATTTGCCTTGTGATTACAGGTATTTTTTGTTTAATGACTGGTCACTTAACTACTATTCAAAGTTATAACAGAAGAGAAACAAAATGTACTTATGACCTTTCCTTGAAGTTATGACTACCGGGCTCTCCTCCTCTGTCACATGATTGCATTTCGGGCACTTGGCACTAGCTCATATTTACAATTGGGTGCAGCACATCTTTTCATCTTTGATTCTAATTTATGCTGTTGTTTTGCTAGTTTCCACCATTTAAATACCTCTTTGGGAAAATGGCTTTACTTAACAGCTAATATGATTTACTTGTGATGATTTGCTTTATGACCATTGTAAAAGCAATCGTATAGTGGAGTCAAGAGACATGCATGTGACTTAACCATGAAAATTCTGAGCTCAGTTATGATTATAACACACACACACACACACACTGTATTAGTCACAGTGCATTTTGAATACATAGTGGAAAAAAGACTCTTGAGACTTTAACAAGGTTGCTATAAGAGAACAAAGTTATTACAGTATCTAGTTGTTCTGTTTCAGATACCACAAAGTTTCTTCCTCATCCTCATGGAGAGGATATGTGGCATCTCTTACAATTCTGCAGACAAACAGTGTTTATGTGCCATGTCCTGAATAGAAGGAAGTGACATAATCTTTTCTGCCATCCTCTCTACTGTCTACACATCCTTCCTGTCTATGAGGACTAAATTTAAGTCTGGGGTTATGTCCTATTGTCCTAACATTGTCCTAACATTGTCTCCTCTTAAGAGAGCTGAGTAATTTTATGTGGCTTTTTCAGCTGTCTTATTGATGTAAATACTTATTGAATATTTATTCTTTATATGTAGTGATATGTCTGATCATTACTGCTGAGCAATTGAAAATAGTTGAGGGATTTAGAAATATTTTTCCCAATTTTTTTTTTACTATAGTCACACAGGTCTGGGACTGACTTTTTGAAAGTGTTTTTGAGGAGGAGAAAAATGAATGAATATACCATTGTTTATTTTGTACATAATGCTCTAATGGCAATTAGAAAAACTTGTTCAAATAGTACATCTACTGGCATGTATTCATTTAACATGACCGA
Organism: Emydocephalus ijimae; assembly: GCA_004319985.1. NCBI lineage: Eukaryota > Metazoa > Chordata > Lepidosauria > Squamata > Elapidae > Emydocephalus > Emydocephalus ijimae. The sequence continues at coordinate 5,030 of BHEV01002797.1, forward strand.
AGTTTCTTAAACTAGGTATTAAATTGTAAGTATTGTTTACTTTTTCCTCTTAATGTAGTTGCTGTGAATTATATGTGAATGGAAGGTGTCTTTGGGCTGGAAATAGCATGTAAGGTGTTTCCAACCTATACCCAGAACTGCATATCTGTTGTCCTGGTGTATACTAGAAAAACAACCAGGTGACTTAATTTCTCCTTTCCCTGACAAACTGCTGTTACTGGTTTATGAGTATTAAGCATGTTTTAAAAGGTTACATATATCTCTAACTGCATAGAGCACTTTTTCTTTTTTCTTTTATTTAGGTGACAAATTATGTAATTTTATATACAGAGATGCATGTCCCCATGATTTTATCAATCCTTTTTTCACCTAAGTAAAATTTCTCGCAACAAAGCCAACTCAATAATATTTGTTACATCAGTAATTGCAATGCCCATGGGCTTTGTAAGTAAATCACACTCCATACTGAAACAGCTGTCCATTCTAATCGAAGGTTTGCTTGTACCTATTATTTTTACAGAAGCTAAGACTGGAACCTTTATGGATAGCTTCTTCATTCCTCTCTTAAAACTACCTATAATAGATTGTAGAGTCACTGTAAGATTGGAGGTTCTTTTGTTTGGGGAACTTAGTTATAATTTTTAATATATTAATGATATTTAAATTTTGAATGTATAACTATTCTTTACATAACAGTAATAAATACTAAGGCGTGGTGTATGTGGGAAAGATGTACTTTCAAGAAATTATTGAAGCTGATAATAAGGGATATATATCAGCTACAGTTGGAAGATCAGATATTCCGTATTCTAAGAAGAATAGAAAGCTGAACTAATTGGAAATATCCTCTCCAAAATAAGTTTAGGAGTAAATAAGCTTACTAATATTTTGTCCATGCTATCTGTTGTAGATAACAAGTTAATTGGTTAAGAGAAACTCTTTTTTTCAGGGATACCAGCATTTGCCTGAAAACAAGATTATTCACGGAGATATTAAAGCAAATAATATTATCCTAACCACTGAAGGTGTTAAGTACTGGATTTTGGTAAGTTGTGGTTCTTTATATCTAGAAGTGTCATTATTTTCTTTTTAAAAAATTATAGTGTGAACAGCAGTAAATTTAGGGACTTAAATTAATGTATTTTAACAATTTGTCTATCATGCTACCTACAAATTGAGGGAGTGGTGGATTGCATATTAGTAATTTTAATGAGATTATTTAAAATATTGTCCCAAACAAAATAATACTTGTGTTAATATATTCAAATTTCCCATTTTCTTCTGGTGATAGAAAATACTTCTGGTCTGCTGAATACAATGTTTTTCTGATCTGTTGAATGAACCTGTTTTGCAATATAGGATTTTTCTGCATATGTTTGTAGAAGAGTCCATATATGTATAGACTCACAAAGATGCTAGTATGACTGGGATATGATAGCCTAGAAAAGAAAGTATATAGTGTATGTATAGACTCCATACATGGTATATTTTCTTTTCTAGGATATCACATTCTTTTCCCAGTCATACTTGTACCTTTGTGATCATCAAAATCATAATAATTAATGGCATCCACATTTGGCAAAACCGTGTTCTCAGATTTTTAGCTATCTCCACTTGGTTTTTTAAAGGTGCATTCATAACATGCTAGACTTTTCTTCTCTTGCTGGTTATGCACAGATGTTTTTCTAAACAGCAGGGGATATGACTACCGCTTCTTTACCTGGTGATAAATTGAAACATTCTGCAGAAGGAGAAAATGCATCCTCTTTCCAAATCTTTTATCTGACATATATCTTGTGTTGTTTCTATGATTTTTGTATTGTTCTTTGTTTTCAAACATGTTAATGTTACCTGCCGAAAATCAATGGTAGTCAGCCAGCCTTTAAATTATTATCATTATTATTATTATTATTATTATCATTATCATTATCATTATGAAAACCATAGCTAAGGTTTTGACCACTTGTTCAGGAAGCCTTCAAATTTGCAATGGCACTTAATGAGGGGATACTTACAGCTTGGAGTTCCAGCTGTCACAGCAGCCATGCAGTTGTGTTTGTGATTTCCAATATTTCCTGACAAGCAAATTTCCCACAATATTTTCCCACAAGCAAAATCAGTGGGGAAGCTGGCAGAAAAATGGAAGTCATGGCCACATGAAGTTTCACTGAACAATCTATGTAGTGCTCATTTAACAACCTGAACTGGGACTGCCAGAACTACGATTGCTAAGTAGCGCAGTTATGTGATGTCATAGTTTCAATAAAGGAGATATTTGTAGCCCAAGGCTGAAACAAGGGATTCTTGATGCTTTCTGATCTTGGCTGTTTTCCTGCAAACATTTCATAACTGAAATCGCATAATATCATCAGTGCTAGATATCAAAGTTTATGATTGTATCACTTAGCAATGGCAATAGTCCCAATACCTGTCATAACCTAAGATTCTCTGTTGTGTTAAAAGTGACTGGTTACATCATTCTAGGTAGCATTTTGCTTATTCATACTTTATTGAATAAACTAGCTTTCTCTGTTGACCTAACAGGTTAAGTCAGGCATGGTTAAAAAAATATAAAGCCTGCCACATCCTTTTTTTCTTTTCTCACCCAATTTCCTTTCTGAATTCATACATGGCATTTTGGTAGGTTGGGAAGCAAAACAGATCTCTTAATCCATACAGAAAAGTATAGCACTCATTTTACTTTTATCCCTCAGGCCTATAACCAGCCACACAAGTCCAATGCATCCCTCAAGCTGACAGAAATTACAGTAAATATATTGTCTGCTTGAGAATAGAAGTTACACTTTGAAACAAAGCAAGGGCATTATTGACTAATCCAGTGATTCTAGGATTGATTAAATTGACTAATAGTGGGTATCAGGATTTTACAACTGAACTTTTGAAACTCTGCTTGAATTAAACTGTGAGTTTTGCGCTCGACATTTCTTTTTTGTTTTTCTAAATGATTAATGCTCTCATTTATTAGGAATAATTTAGTTTAGGAAAGAAAGGTAGTGATATTTTATTATGTAATATTTAAAAAAATATAGAATTTGATGCATTTTAATTGACAACTACAAAAAACATATTATGCTCTCACCGTTTCAATAATTATATCTGCAGATTCTTCAGGGATTCTCAGCCATTTAAATATATCATAGAGCAATAAAAACCACAATCTAAAATAACCTGACTTTCCCTTAAAGTGAGATACAGTCTCTCCCTGAAAAGATCATCCCCTTGTCAGAATAATTCCATTGTTATCATCTTCTCAAGCCACTGAGAAGACATCATTTGGGTCTCCATGGAAAAACTATTCCTTAGGGAAATTTATTGTTGGATAGCACCCAGTCAGGTGGGGAGGAGGGATCAAGCACACAGTTAGCCTGGAGTCAGTGTGCAACCACTAAAGGGCCAGGACTGATCCCCCTATGTTCCTTAGAGCCTTTTCTAATCATTTCCAAATATAGGTTTCCAGACAGATTCTGTACTATAGGCAGAAGAAAATAATGGTATCTAGATTGACTTTTGCACGTGTGGGTCTTGTCGTCACGCAACTTATTCAAAATATTGAAAAATAAAGTTTCCTAATCTCTTCTCCCTAAATCTCACATGGAGATGGGAAGGCACTTTTCATTCTAATGTCAGTCCATACACTATCAATTTAAGCTGAAACAGACTATTCTGAAATTAGCAGAATGCCAAGCTATGACGATATTGCACTTTAAATTGTACTCATAAACCAGCACAGACATTGTATTGTATGATTCTGCTGTCTCTCATTGGTTAAAAATGAGATGGTACATTTTGTATCAGTTGCAGTTCCAGCTGTTCTTTAAAGACAACTGCTGTAGAACACATTGCTATAATACATTATAAACATGACTGGTTCACTGCACCAAATAAAATATCACAGATAGAGGTTACCATAATTAAATGCTGTTGGTAGAGTTACAGGAAGTCTTCAACTTAATAGCAATTGCTTCATGATTGTTCAGAGTTACAATGGACTACCGAAAAGATACAACCTGATTCCAAAGTTACAATGGTCATCTCTTCCAGTCTCATGACTGCATGTCATGTGCTCAGGAACCAACCAACATTTTTGATCATTTGCAGCATCCTTCAGTCATGTGACTATGATTTATGATATTTTGCCAATTTTCAGCAAAACTGGCCCATAGTGAACAAGAGGTTCACTTAATGACTGTGGCCTTCACTAACTGACCACCACAAATAATGTCAATTATGGTTGTAAGTTGATAATTACCTGTATTTTCATTTATTATTAACTTTATGAAACCGTTATTCTGATTTGTTGCAATATTTTTAAATAAAAGAATAGTTCTACAAATATTCAGGCAACTGAATCACAAAATATAAGGGAGCAAAGTTGATTCCATTTTAATCATATACATCGACTATAAAACATGTAAATACAAATCTGTACATCACTGCACATATCCTTTTGTAGATTTAGAGGCACCTCTGTAATAATTGTTGGTTTACATTCCTCAAACAGGAGCTTTAGTGAAACTCATTTTTAAAAAATCTGCCCTTACACAGAAACAGCATATACATGTGTTTGAAATTTCTCAGGATTCCTCTTAAGGGATAATATTTTTCACATTTTATTCAATTTTCTCATAACCACAATTTTCAATGATAGGCAGAGAGGCACACTAATTTTAAAAAATAGGCATCCACTGTTAGGAGAAAAGTGTGTCCTCTTGTGGGTCCCACAAAATCGATGTGGATACGGGACCAAGGACCTCGAGGCATTTCCCACTGCATTGGGGGGGTCTTTGGGGGAGTGGAGCGAGTCTCCTGGCATTTGCTGCATTTTGCTACCCAGGTCTCTATCTGTTTATCTAAGCCAGGCCACCATGCGTAACTCCTGGCCAATGCCTTCATCCGCACGATGCCTGGATGTCCCTCATGCAGCATTTTCAATACCCTATATTGCAATTTCTCTGGGACTATGACTCTGTCTCCCCACACTATGCAGCCTTTCTGGGAGAATAGCTCTGTTTGACGATTCCTAAATGGCTTGAACGTGTCATTGTTTTCATCGACCGGCCAACCCCGTTCTACCCAGCTGAGGACTCATGCCAAAACAGGGTCCTTTTTTGTCTCTAAGGCGATGTCTCGAGCGGTCAGCGGCGGCAACTTGAGGGTTTCAATTTACAATATGGCTAAGGTTGGAGCAGGGTCCTCTATGATGTCTGGTAGTGGAGAGCGGCTCAAAGCGTCAGCATGGGGAATGGTTTTCCCCAGGCGATATTGCAATCAGTAATCGTAGGCGGCTAAAAATTCTGACCAACGTGTCATTCTTGGTGATAAGATATGGGGAGTTGGTTTGTTTCCCGCCAAAATCCCAAGTAGCGGCTTGTGGTCTGTAATTATGGTAAAGGGTCTCCCAAATACATATTCATGGAAATGTTTAATTGCAGATACAATAGTGAGGGCCTCTTTATCAAGTTGACTATAGTTCCTTTCGGTTTTAGACAAAGTTCTCGAAAAGAACGCAATGGGTGTCTCATTTCCATTTGGGAGGACATGGCTTAGGATGGCTCCTACTCCAAATGGTGAGGCATCACAGGTAACCGTCAAAGGGAGAGTCTCGTTGTACTGCATTAATACGGCATCGGAGGTTAAAAGGTCTTTTATCTCTTTGAACGCTATCTCTTCACGCCGTCCCCAAACCCAAGGAGCCTTTTTATCGAGAAGTCTATGTAGGGGTTCGGCTACGGTTGCCTTCTGGGGCAAGAAAATGTTATAAAAGTTAATGAGTCCCAGGAAGGCTTGAAGGTCTGTCTTATTCCTAGGTCTCGGAGCTTTTTTTATTGCGGTTAGTTTTTTTTAGGTGGGGTGGATTTCCTGTCTGTCGAGAAGGTATCCCAGGAACTCCACTCTCTCCGTACAAAGTTGGCACTTGTCTCGTTTTACGTTAAGACCCGTGTCTTTGAATTTCTGCAGAACTTTTCTGAGCCATTGTACTAATAATTCTTTAGTGGGGGCAGCTATTAGGACATTGTCAAAATAAGGCATGACGCCTTTTATGCCTTGTAATAGTCTCTCCATTAAACTTTGGAAAATGCCCGGCACCACGCTTATTCCGAATTGGAGTCTATTGCACTTAAAAGCGCCTCTATGTGTAACTATTGTCTGGGCTTCTGCAGTTGCTGCGTCCACAGGGAGTTGCTGGTAGGCCTGAGCTAAGTCCAATTTTGCAAATATCTTTCCACCACCCAGGGAATGAAGAAGGTGTTGAACCACTGGTACTGGATAAGCGCTCTGTTGAAGAGCATGATTTAGTGTGGCCCGATAGTCCCCGCAAATTCTTAACGAACCATCTGGCTTCATGGGCGTTACTATCGGGGTTTCCCAACGGGTGTGGTCAATCGGTTCCAATATGCCCTAGGCTATCAGTTTATCTAGCTGCTCGTCGATTTTAGGTTTTAAGGCAAAAGGTACTCAACGGGGTTTAAGCCAAATGGGAGCTACATCGAGGCTGAGATTAAACGATATAGGGGGGGGGGCCTTGTTCTTGCCTAATGTTCCTGTGAACACGTCCTGGAATTCCTGGATGAGAGTCTCTTCCCAGTCATCATTTCTGGTATGGTATATGCTGGCTAGTTCAATTCCGAGTGGTTAGGGCGAACCACTGTAACCCTAACAAGCTCGCAGAAAGGCTGCATCCTATGGAGAGACAGAGTTGTCATCCCAGAGCGGTTACAATGAACAGTTTTGAAAGCATTGCATGACGGTCACCCCGGCATTGTGCGCTCGCATGAAAGCGCTCGCACGAAGCTACGCGTGGTGGCTGGGCATCGATAAGCAGATCGAAGCCTGGGTGAAGACTTGTTTAAAGTGCCAAGAAGTCAGCAGTGCCCCACCTAGAGCAACTCCAATGGGTTGGGAAACCCCCCAGGGGCCGTGGTCCCGCATCCACATTGACTTTGCGGGACCTACTAAGGGACATACATTCCTCCTAACAGTGGATGCCTATTCCAACTGGCTCGAAATCCACAAGATAAAGACTACTACAACCGATTCAGTCATCCGTAAATTAAATAAACTATTCACAACACATGGACTGCCAGATATAACGGCCCCCAGTTCACGGCCCTGGCGTTCAAACAATACTTAGCGGACTGGGGCATCCACTATGCGCTAACCTCACCAGTGCACCCTGCGGCCAATGGAAGGGCCGAGTGCATGGTCCAATTTCTTAAAAGAACTCTCCACAAGATGGACCATGAGGACATTGACGACAAACTGAACAGAATACTCCTACTCCAACACATCACCCCGCACAGCGTAACCAACAAAACGCCAGCTGAACTGTTGATGGGATGCAGGCTTCGCTCCCACCTCGACCGTCTCCACCCAGCCTATGCGCCAGAGAAACCCTGTGGATCTAGTGGAAAGTGCCACGAATTCAAGGAAGGCGACTTAATCTTCGCTAAAAATCTTTCCGGCAAACCGTTGTGGGTCGAAGCAACCGTAACCCAAGCCACCGGGCCCAGATCGTACTGCGTACAAACAAGGGACGGGAAAATATGGAAACGCCATATAGATCAGCTTCACTCTAGGTTGCAACCCAGTTCCCACGACTCCTGTGACTCTCAAACTGAGGGGGGAGGGGATGTCGAGGGAACTGAATTCGAGATGCTGGATGATGAAATCAAAGGAAGTCAGCAGCCCGGTGCATTACCTGAAGAAGAATCAGGAATGGGGGTTGCCTCGCCACAGAGGAATACCTCAACGGAGGCAAGCCCGCAGAGACCGGAGGACAATAATGACAGAATCAGCAGCGCCGAGTCGTCCTGTGAGGATGTGGAACCACCTGTACCAGATATATCAAAAAACGTTCCACCGAAACCAGACTACAAACAGGAACCGGTGGGACAGCGCAAATCTAATAGACAGTTGAAACAACCTGCATATCTACGGGATTACATCACCGCACCCCTCAAACAGAACCTAGGGGGAAGGGGTGTTATGAACTAATAATGGCGTTTAATAAAGTTTTAACAACCTTAAGTAAAAAGCAGGGTTCTAATCCTGCACTTCTGATTGGCCGATAATAGCGACATCGGATTAGTCCTTTCTGGGAAATCTGATTGGCTGTTAACGGGCCAACTCTCATTGGTTCAAGGGTTTAACACTTCCATGTTTTTCATTGGCTAATAGGACAGCAGCCAACCCTATAAAAGGGCTGCTGCTGCCCTAGGTGATTGCTCTGTTCACTATGCTTAATAAAGAGTTGAAGTTCACTGTTCACTGCCTCGTCTCCGCTCCTTGCACCCATGCGCAGAACATAACAAGTAGTCTGATTATATTAATGTGTTAGTAAATGATTTTCTATGCAAATTGTTTCTTTGAAGCTTCATATAAAATTAGTTTAGCCCACTTACACAAATGTTTGGATTTGGTTTTATTCATGTAATGGACTAAAAATGTTTTATCTTTGTAAAATTTAATTAAGTCCTTTTTATCCCTGGACAAGGCTTTTCCAAATTAAATGCCCTTCAGATGTGTTAGCCTACACTTTGTTTAGTTACCAGTCAGTATTGCTTTTAATGATAATAGCTGTAAAAAAGAGATTAAGGTTTCCCCTGTCCAGCCATACGCAACTCTAGGGGGAGGTGCTTATCTCAGTTTCTTAGACAATGGAACCAATGTTGCCCAAAGACATTTCTGTGGTCATGTGAAAGCATAACTATCTGCTGCGGCACATAGAATAGCAATAGCACTTAGACTTATATGCTGTTTTGTAGTGTTTTATAGCCCTCTCTAAGCAGTTTACAGATTCAGCCTATTGCCCCCAATATTTTGGGTCCTCATTTTGCCACCTTGGAAGGATGGAAAGCTGAATCAACTTTGAGCCTGATGAGATTCAATCTGACAAATTGCAGGCAGATGGCTGCGCCACCAAGGCATTGCACTGAAATGATACCTATTTATCCAGGCGTATTTTCATGCCTTCAAACCCCTAGGTGGGCAGCAGGTGGGGCAGGTAACAGGAGGTCACCCCATTGTGTGGAGTTCGAGTCCCAAATCCAGCCTGTCAGCTTTTCAGCTGACAAGCTCAACATCATTGATCGCTGAGCCATTGTACCCCTTTAATATCAGCTGAGGATAATCCGGAAATTCTAGATCTGCTCATCAGAAGGAACCAAAGAGTTAATGCCTTACAGATAGTTAATATATACGTGTAGTCCTCAGTTAGTGGCTGCTCTGTTTAGAAACCATTCAAACATTTGACAGCACTAAAGAGGTAATTTCACAACTGAACCTTCAATTTATGATGTCTACCATGTCTCACGATCATATTATTGCCATTTGTATGCTTCACAACTGGCTTTCAGCAAGAAGAGTACACTGGCTGTAGAATTATAAACCACAGTCACGTGGTGTCTCACTTCACAACCATGGTGGAAGTGAGGTTGTAAGTCTATCATGCTTGTGTGATGTCTCACTTAATGACCAAGATATCTAGGAATTTATGGCCCCATTTGTGGTCATAAGCAAGGGCTTCTTGAACTTCCTTGGTAGGAAAAATAATTTCAAAATTATGTACCAACCTCTTCTGCTCTCCCACCCCAAGAAAAGCTGTTAGAACATTTGCAACTCTGGCTTCATGCTTGACTGACTAATGAGGTGCAGAAAGAGAACATTGCCAAGTATAACTTGACATTGTGATCTTTTGGTAAAAAGCAAGTGCCTTAGGAGATTTCGTTCAGCTAATGGTGCAGATTTCAAAAGCCAGCCTGCTACCTCAAGGAAAAAGGTTAATAATCATAATTTTGAAAAACAGCCTGAAGGAAATCCATATCCTGCAATTAAAATATAAAACATACATAGTTCTGAACATAAACATTTTTTTATATATTTCTATTATTTCAGGTATTTTTTATTAAAGGAGCAGGATGTGATTTCAGACTGAGCCTCTTCTGCAAATCAGCGTTGGTTTTACGCTTGCCGTTTTCCCTGTAAAGCAATTTATGATAATCAAATCTGACAGCGGAACATAATACAGAATTTCAGCCCTTGCCCTTTTCTTTGATAGGATGGCCCAAATCTGCACCTTGTTGTGTGATTGAAGTTTCTCTCTAGCACATAAGACTGGGTGCTTCTCTGCAGAGCCTGCATTAATGCCTTTGTTATAGTTATTAAGACATGGGTTGTGTTATAGTTCAACTGTTGAATGGGGGAGGTGGGTTTTCAGTATTATAGCTTTTATCACTGAATAATATATTTAAAGTGCTGGGGATATTTGTGGAGTGTGGATATAGAAACAGTGTAATAAATAAGGATTTTGCAGCTGTCAACCTAGATCCCAAACTTGGCAACTTTAAGACTTGTGGACTTTAACTCCCAGAATTCTCCAGCTGGCAGTTGAAGTCCACAAGTCTTAAAGTTGCCAAGTTTGGGGACCCCGGATCTAGATAATAACAGGCAAATTACCTTATGATCACTTGACCACCCATTTCTGACAGAAATAGACCACAAAAAATGAAAAAAATAATCCAATTTTCACACACACCACATCTTTTTGATGAATGAGAATTTAGTAAATATGTTTTTCATACTTGGGTTCCAAGTAAACCTTGTGAATCCCTATAAAACTTATTGGAGATTTTGTTTTGGGAAGGGGATGCCTTTGTCACTTTTTGACTAGGCTACTTGGTCTAGTCCCTCCATTTTTCTTGGCAAGGTATTTTTTTTAAGGTGCTTTGCCATTGCCTCCTTCCTTGGGCTAAGAGAGAGTGATTGGTCACCCAGCTGGCTTTGTGTCTAAAGCAGAACTAGAACTCACAGACTTGATTTCTAATCTAATTGGCTGTCAAAACTTATTGTGATTCCATATTAATAAATTGGTAAGGCAGATTCTCTGAAAATAAACTGGCCTTCAAATTTTGTCAGTTGCCAGAAGGTAGTTAAAGTATATTGCAGTATGTATTTACAAATCTGTGTATTGTAAACATGTAAGATGTCTTTTTGCTTAGTTTTCTTGCAATACTTTTGTCATTTTTAAAATACTATTTTATTAGTGGAAGAGCAAAGTTAAAAATTGAAATTGGTAAAATATTGGCCAGTGTCACCTGGGTGCACAGTCTGTAGCATGTCTCAAAATTTTCTGCATCTTTGTAGATAGAGAAGAATGTAGTCTGCAAATATATCAGTGTGATAAGTATTCCTTGAAAACCATTAATGCAGTTGAAAGTTCCAGGCTGTACATTTTATATAAATAAACTTTTTGTTACATCCTAATTTTCAATCTGTCATCCTAGTAGAATTTGGGTTGTAATTGTTATAACAGCAGTTCCCCCTTAAGAGGAGTCTTGGTGTGTGTCATATGCTTTTCTTTAAAAACTGTCAGTAGTACTTTTTAAAAAAGGAATTGATTTCTAATATTTTTTCAAAATTGCCATGAAATGAACATTTAATAGTTGAAGGTGAGATTTTCCCTCCTCCTGACACTGCTATTGTGTCTTTTAATAAAAAAAAAAACTCTGCTGAGTTCCTTACAGAAAATAAATATATTTATATACTATGATTCACATAAAAAGCTAGTTTGATTCTTTCAGATCCTTGCTGAGATTTCTTGCTGCTAAGAAAAGGATGTGATAATAACTGTAATCATCCATCTGAAAACCTTGCAGTTGGATTGCTTCTAAAAACCTAATTTACAACTAAATATTAACCCCTTTCAAGTCATTGGCAGAGGAAAAAATGCAAAATGGTAAGAAAAGTTTGCCATCATACAGTGTGAGATATCTGGCAGAAAACTGCAAATGCTACTACAATTTGTAGAGTCCTTGGTGCTCTCTAATCTTAATTGTTTGCTTGCAGATGTTTCATTCTTCAACTCCATAACTAACATCCGCAAACAAACAGCCAAGACCAGAGAGCATTAAGCGCTCCACATGAGCTACAGTTATTCTCTTCTATTGATGCTATTAGAAGAACATGCTTTACAGATACAGTTTAATAGAGTTGGAAGAGACCTTGTAGGTCATCTGGTCCAACCCACTACCCAAGCAGACCCTGCACTGTTTCTGACAGATGGCAGTCTATTCTCTTCTTGAAAGTTTCCAGTGATGAAGCTCCCACAACTTCTGAAGGCAAGCTGATCAATTGGTTGATTGTTCTCACTGTCAGAAAATTTCTCCTTATTTCCAGGTTGACTATCTCCTTGCTCAGTTTCCATTCATTATTCTTTGGCTGGCCTTCAGGTGCTTTCAAAAATAGCTTGATCCCCTCCTCTCTGTGGCAGCCCCTCAAATATTGGAACACTGCTATCATGTCTCCCCTGGTCCTTCTCTTCACTAGACTAGCCATGCCCAGTTCCTGTAACCATTCATCATATGTTTTAGCCTTCAGTCCCCTAATCATCTTGGTTGCTCTTCTCTGCACTCTTTCTGGAGTCTCAACTTCTTTTGTGGGGTTCAATTAATAGCTATCATTATGGGATGGATGGCTACAAACTATCTACAAAAATGTGATGCTCTAGAAATGCTTTGTGCATCATCACCTGCCCAGATGTACAATATGTGTCAATGTTAGCAAGAAAGAATATTTTTTTAGGCCCTTCTGTGGGTCTCAAGATGTATTGCTACAGTTTAAGATGAGGAATTGACAATTTAACAGTTCATCAAGTCACTTACCGATTTATCTTATTTTCAGCTATATAACTGGCTGAATCCCTTTTTATAATGTGATAAAGAATCTCTTTAAGTACCTATTCATATGTGAAGTGCCTTACTAGAGCTTTTTCAATTATTGCCCATAGCTGGTGTGTGAACAGACTTGATATCAAAGCTTACATTGAATCTTGAAATGTATGCACCTGGTCTTGAAGAAAAGGATTTAAGTGGTCTTTAGATGCTCTTTTGCAATACATGGAAACAAAAGAAGTTTTCCCTCTGCCATCTGATATCAATGCAATATAGACCTATGATAAGTGGTTCTTTGGTTTCATAGCAGACATTTTCAGCAAAATTATCAAATGTTATTCTCAGGCACTAAGGAAAATTAAATGTTTTCAATACTTAGCATTTCAGAATTGTTTCTATCTTTTAGGTAGTGGCATAAAAATCTTCATAGATGTCTGTAAATGTTTTAAATTTTTAAAAAACAAACAGCATGATTGAAGATAGAATGGATTATCAGATCTCTTTCTGAAAGTATCAGTTTCATTTGTGTTTATTCATATATTTGTTAAATTTCTGGATCAGTCTTGCACATGTAAACATAAATATTTGCATGTTACATACAAACATATCTTGTCACAAAATATCTATTTTAAAGATTATTTTGAAATGTTTTAACCTATAATATGTATTTTATGCACACATTTTATTGCACATTATTGCACATTGTAGCTATCATATATTTTGACTGAGTTTTTTTGTTGAGATTTATATCATTTGAGAATACGCAAAAACTGATGGATACATTTTTTAGCCATTTAGTCTTTCCCAATCTGATAAATTCAAGATTTCTTGAAATTTATTTCACATGGTTTCCATCAGAATAGCCACCAAATTATTGGGAATTTAGGACTGATGTCTAAAATATCTCAAGGCATTGGATACTTTAAGATTAGTTTGAGGAATGCAAATAAAGTTGAAGCAAATAAATGCAAAGTGAATGAGGACTTGAGCATTTTTAGACCTTTCCCAAAGGGACTTCTAAGCAGTTCTTATTTGTTTATTCATCTACTTTATCTCAACAGGTGCTTGCATGCAAGCTATAGCAAGATACTGCTTATGATGCTTGATCTGAAGAATGGGCTCTGGGGGTTAAAACTGTATAAGTGAGGGAAACCCACCTTTGGCTGATTTGCATCCCATGAGAATTTGTTTCTGAATACAAAGGTAAGGACTTAATGAAACTGATCTATGTTTGGGGGTTTTTGACAGTTGTAATAGCACTGAAAGAAAAAGTCAGAGAAAACATTTTCTCAACCAAATGCACAGTTCTTAAGAATGTCACAGCCCATTACCTCACTAACTGGAAATTCATGGAATCCTGCATTAAAGTGGACATAAATGAAAAGCCCTGAGTCAAGGATAGACTTCCTTTTGTTGATTACAGTCTCCATCATCCGCTGGCATGATAAGACAAAAACAACATTTGATAGTTTAAGATGGGAAAAACTGAATCTATGCTTTCATAATCTGTGGTTGTGCTTTTCCACAACACAAGACATCTGGAAATAACAGTATCTTTTCTCTGAAGAGCTCAAGGTTTAAATAGATATACTCTAATTCTAGGATGCAGTGTTTCATAATTAACATTTTATAATTTGAAAATCACTTTGTCTAAATTATACATGTATTGGCGGTGTTAGAGGAATGTTATAATTCAGTGATGTGTTCCTATTGCCTTGTAATTAAATAAATCATTTTGAGATTACTGTAGCAAAAAATAGGACTTATAGAATGCTACTTTCAGATGTGGTCTGTAGGAAATAAACCTTTCCCCATTATATTTTGATATCAGCATCTGAAGTTGTATTGGCCTTCATTTTTTTTTCTTCTTTCTTTTCAACTTCACTGCAGGTAGATGGGGCAGAGTCTATCTGCTTTCAGATACCTTTCATTTATTTATTTGAAAACAGGTACAAAATCTTAAGACATTAAAACATTAAATATTAAAATAAACAGAGATTAAATACATTAAAAACCAAAAGACATCAGAGTCGGGTGGGATGTTCTTCTAAGTCCATTAACCAATTCCAGCATGGGACATCCTCATCAGGGTTCCAGACCAAATGCCAGAACCAGGCATTGGGGTTCTGTCTGAAGGTTAAGGGGGTAGGGCCAGATGTTACCTCAAGGAGTACAATGAGGATGGGAGGCATGGCAGAAAGGCCCTTCGGGATGGCACCAGCTGGGGGACAATGGTGTAAGGATGTAAATGGCAAATTGGATTAATGTCTAGATTGACGAAAAGGAAAAAGGTGACATGATAGTAGTCTTCCAATATGTAAGGGGCTGTCACAAAGAAGAGAGGGTCAATTTATTCTCCAAAGCAACTGAAGGTAGGACAAGAAACAGTCACTAATCAAGTAGAGAATCAACCTAGAACTGAAAAGGAATTTCTTGACATTTGGAACAATTAATCAGTGGAACAGTTTGCCTCCAGAGTTGTGGATACTCCAACGCTGGAAGTTTTCAAGAAGTGATTGGACAATTATTTTCTAAAATGGTATAGCTTTTCCTGCCTGAGCAAGGGGTTGGGTTAGAAGACCAACAAAATTTCCTTCCTATTCTGTAATTCTGTTAAATGAGATTGTAAAGGTTATAAACCTTTTGAAGTAGAAACTTGCCTAATCTTTTATTTGTGAACCCCAAATATATATTAATAACATATTTCTTGTTATTTCATCTAGTACTGGAAAAATCCAGATTATTATATTATCAAAAATTCTATATTAGTCAATAGATTAGGGTAGTATTTCTCAACCTCAGCAATTTTAAGAGATATGGACTTCAACTCCCAAAATTCCCCAATCAGATTTCTAGCCAGGAAATTCTGGGAAGTCCATGCATTTTAATGTTGAGGTTTAAAATACTGTTTTAGAATATGGTCTTCAACTTGATTATAAGTAAATATCTTTTTCTCTCAATCTGATAGAATACAAAGAACTATTAATCTGGTAGCTTTTAGGATTACAGGGAGGTTAAATGATACACAAATAAATAAGTCATCAATCATATTTATGGTATAGTATATTGTTAGCTTTGTAACCTTAAGGCAATGAGTGCTGAATTCTACTTTTCTACAAGAGCTCCTTATAAATAAGAGGAAATCAATTTGTAATTAGTCTTGCAAATTCATTACTCAGTTTGACTACTCACATTTTAACGGGGGACTAGCTTCAGGCCTATTGTGTTAACATGTTAACTTGTTTAGTGCCATCTTCTACAAGAATTCATCTCCAGCATTATGGCAGTAGGCAATATGGTCAGTTGAATTCAATGATTTTATCAGTAAGTGAATGATAGATCATTTTTAAAAAGCAATATATAAATTGTACATAAACACATCATTGAAAATGTTTTGGTAATATTTTTGCTTGCTATAACACCTGCCTATTATCCTTCTTAATAAAGGATTTTCCCTACAGGGGTATGCACAACAATGATTTTAGGTCAATAGGTATTTCATATATTTCCATTCAATCTTTCTTTTATCATGCTAATATAAGTGGGATCCATCAGTCCTTCAGTCTGATGAAATGACCGATTCCAGATCTGCTTAACTTTTTCAAGATGTCTAGATTATGTACTCATACCCTGTACCTCCCTTGATCCTGTGGCTTTAATCTTAAGTAGCCTTCTGCACTTAGAAAATAATGTGGAGAGATTTAAACCTTCCTTCTCAAAGTAATCATCCAGGTGATTCTAAAGGGACTCCTGTTCTTATACATCAGATTTTCAGAAGAATTAATGAACTCCATGCCAATCTTCCTGCTGATGGAAACCTCACATAGGCATTGTAAGGTCTCAGTCTATTTGAAGGAGCAAATAATGCTTATTGCCCATGCAACATTGTAAGTAGGCAGAGATATATCCTAATTTCTAAAGCAGTTAGGTAGTCCTTGACTTACAATTGATCATTAGTGACCCATTCAGAATGATAACAGAGCCTTCGAAAGGGATTTACAACCTGATTTTGAAGTTACTCTGAGAACAAGCAGAAATGAATTCAGAAAAACTGATGGTTCTATTAAATTATTCAGTGAGAAGACAGTAGTAGGACTTCAGCACATTGTGGTTCTTTCCCAAATCCTTTCATTGCTTTTTCAAATGTAACCTTGTATATGTAAGATATGTCAGATTGACAAGTTATGGGGGAAAAATTCCAAATTCTAGTCCTATACCTAGGTGGAATCAAGCACCCCCTCTTGTCCTGATATCATCTTGTCCTACTTCAAAATATTTCCTAGAAATTGTTCTTTTAGCCAAATTCAGGTGTTTAACCAAAGATTATGAAAAGCACCCCGGAGTGATTGACCAACCTCAGCACAATTTTGTGAAGCAGATGGAAGACAAAGAATATATCCAGCAAATACAACTGATGGAGTCTATTAATAATCACCAGAAGATGGGTGTTCCTGAAAAAGCAAGGTAATTTTTCCCTGTATGCAGCAAAATACATTTTAAGATCATTTAATTTAATTTTGACAAGTAAGCTTTAACTAGCTAATATTTACATGAAATGAATAATGGAGGTGAGATATTATCCAAAATTTGCCTTAGGGATAAAAAAAAATCCCAAGATATGTTTTCTAACATTTTAAGAGAGGACAAACAAAATTAGGATATAAAACCGAAAACAGCTGTTATAAAAACTAAAAATATTTCTAAACTCTTCCTACCCCACGAAATCCAAAAATAGAGGAAAACTCAAGCCTCACTCTGCCCCCTAGAGTTACTTTTGCATTGGACAGCCAGATAAATGTATTTAATAAATAAATAATCAAATAAAATGTTTGTGATGCAGTCCTTCCATCATCATGTACACCACCATTGTTTTGGTCTAAACTTGCAGTATTGGTGAATCTGAATAAAGATATGAGATTTTGGAGCCAGCTTACACAAATATGTGAACAATCTTGCTGGAATGCCCTTAAATTCTAATTCATCCCTTAAAGATCAAAGATGTGTAAAGATGTGCAATCAAAGATCTTTAAGGTCTACAAAAAGAAAGATGCAGCCAATTTTCTTCTAGCTGTCCACTAGAATTCTCCTTGTTCCTCTGACTAAATGTTGACTACATATTTTTTTCCCATCTGACATAATTGATTCTTGATCTCTATGATCCCTCCCAAAAAAAGTGGTCATATTCAGTTTTTAAACAGAAGGAGGAATCTGCTCTTTGCTATTTCATTGAGGAGATCAGGAGATCTGTATGGTACAGACAAAAGTTTTTCTGAATATGAGAATTTTTAAAATAATTAAAGATCAAAAACTCTATTCACTTAATTTACATTTAGGAAAACACTTTCTCATTCAAAATAAGACTATCATATCCATCTTTGAACTGTTTAATAATTATATTATTTTCTTTGGTAATGTCTTCTAGTGTTCTGCTTTACATATATGTTGTGTCCGGAAAGAAGCTCCGAGGCGGTGTCTGTCATTCAAAACTGTTTATTGAACATCGCGAACCGAACAAC
>BHEV01002801.1:0-19095 GCA_004319985.1 Emydocephalus ijimae
AGCGACCCTTTATTCGTTGAATAAAGTCTGTTAGCCTTTTCCCTGGCTCCGTCTCTCTCTGTAACCACCGCTCTACAACACTGGCGATGAGGGCGGGATACAGCAAGACGACCAGGCAAAACAACTGAGCTGAAGTCACTACAGGAAAGAGCTGAAGCCACCAAGGGCTGTTTTGAAGTCACCGCCACTGACACTCTCCAAAAGAAAAAAAAAAAGAGCACAAACTTTAAAGCTCCACAGCTGAGGAGCCGAGCGCCGCTGACAGGCACAACCAGAAACACTTTTCTAAAAGCGATACCTCTTAAATTTCCTAACCTAAGGAAACGACTCTGCCACTCCAATGGCATCAACTCCGACGTTCCCACATTTCCAGCCGGGAGCAGAGACTTGGGAATCTTACATGAATAGATTTGAATGCTTTTTTAAATGCGATTGATTTGTCTGAGGCTACAGACCTGAGAAAAAGGTCTTATTTTTTAAGCTTCTGTGGGACTACCGTTTTTGACACAGCCTCTGCTCTAGTGTCCCCTCGATCCATCAAGGCTATCCCCTGGGATGAGTTGAGGGAGATCTTATCAAACCACTATTCCCCCAGGCCCTCTCAAATAGCTAGAAGGCTAGCTTTTAGAAGGAGGGCTCAAGCTGAAGGGGAAACTGTGACTCAGTATATGGCAGCATTAAGATCAGCTGCCATACACTGTGGGTTTAGGGATTCCCTCGAGAACATACTACTGGACCAAATTGTGGGAGGAGTCAGGGACCTAAAACTGCAGAGAAGGTTATGGCAAAAAAAGATTTGACCTTATCCCTAGCTGTTGAGGAAGCTCAGGCTGCTGAGTTATCAGAACTATCTGTAGCTGAGCTCCAGGGAAGCAGCTCTAAATAAGGTCAGGCTACAATTCATTATGATGAAACCTCCCAAGAAGAGGAAGAAGAAACATCAGAGGTAAATCGCCTCACTTGCCCCAGAGCACCTTTGGGTCCACCCAAAAAAACCAATGCCCAGACCAGCAAACCACAACTTCATTGTATGAGCTGCGGGGGTAACCACCTTAGGTCAACTTGCAGGTTCAGAAACGTTATTTGTCTGAACTGCCAGAAGAGAGGGCACATAGCCAGGGTTTGCCAAGCCAAACAGACCCATCCTCAAAGACCTCAAGTTTCTGCCCACTCTCAAAGGCAAGTGGAAAATTGCTACACATGTTATCACGCGGGCTATAGCACCAGTAATTCTAACAAAATAAGCATTTCTCTTTTCATAGAAGGTAAACCCTGCCGGATGGAGGTGGACACCGGGTCAGCACTCTCCATCATATCGTGGACCACCTTGAAGAAGATACTGCCTTCGCTCTCAAAGAAGAAGCTGATCAACTGCCACCTGACTCTTCGGGACTACCAGGGGAAGACCATCCCAGTCCTGGGTAAGGGAAACTTCCTCATTCAATTCCAAAACTTTAGAGGTCACTTGCCACTGGTAGTTGTAAATGGTGCCCTACCTAGTTTGCTAGGACTAGGTTGGTTTTATGCCCTAGGCCTTGACATTACAGGTATTCACTCTGTGGTAAATTCTGAGGTTGATGCCCTTTTTAAGGACTACTCAGACGTTTTCAGCAGCGAGCTAGGGTGTTATACAGGCACCCCCATATCTTTCGATGTGGGTCCACAAGCCACACCAATCCGTTTAAAACCTCGAAGGGTTCCCTTTGCCATTAGGCCCAAATTAGACGCTGAATTAGACAAGCTCATCAGCCAAGGAATTTTGGAACAGGTAGATTTTGCCAAGTGGAAAACCCCCATAGTTACCCCCCCAAAAAAGGATGGCAGCATGAGAATTTGTGCTGACTATAAGACGTCCCTCAACCGTTTCCTCCAAATTAGCGCATATCCAGTACCTGTAATCCAACACCTGCTCCACTCCTTTGAGCCAGGTACAATTTTTGCCAAGTTGGACATGTCCCAGGCATACCAACAATTTCCTGTGGACCAGCACACTGCTGACCTACAAACCATAGTTACACACAGGGGCGCCTTCAGATGTAAACGTTTACAGTTTGGAGTCAGTGTAGCCCCTGGCATTTTCCAATCACTCATGGAAAGAATCCTCCAGGGCCTACCTGGGGTGATCCCATACTTTGATGACATTTTACTCTTTTCCACCAATAAAACACAATTTCTACTCAGAGTGAGGTCTGTCCTTGACAGGTTTAGGCTAAATGGGCTCAAATTGAAAAAAGATAAATGGACCATTGCTACCAGTCAAGTAGACTTCCTTGGTTATCGAATTGATTCCTCTGGGATTCACCCCATTGAAAGTAAAGTTAGAGCCATTCACGAGGCACCCACTCCCTCTAACAAAACCGAATTACAGGCCTTTTTGGGGCTCCTAAATTTTTATGCATCTTTCCTGCCTCACAAGGCCTCTGTAGCTGAACCCCTACATAGGCTCCTAGATAAGAAGGCCCCCTGGCACTGGGAACAGAAAGAAGCCAACGCTTTTGTTGTGAATGCATAATGGTTAAATAAAGGTATCTTGAGCTTGGAGCTAAGTGCAGGGTTCTGGCCCTGCACTTCTGATTGGCTGTTAATGGCAGGATCGGATTGGCCCATTCAGGGGAATCTGATTGGCCATTAACGGAGCATTCGTATTGGTTAACGGAGCTAGCGCTCCTGGGTTGTTATTGGTTAAAATAGTTATTGGGTTGCCTATATAAGGAAGGCTATCCCAGCCGTCTTGTTGAGCTGTCACACCATGTAAATAAAGAGTTGAAGTTCACCGTTTCACCGGCTCGTCTCCATTCTTTCTCGCCCATGCTTCAAACTTAACACTGGCGATGAAGGTGGGATGTGGAGACGGCAGAGCTGACTGAAACAAAGGAGAAGAAGCCGAGCACGTGACTGATGACGCAAAACGCCGGAACCATGTCAAGCGGCGTCATACCACCCGCTCCGTTCGACCCAGCACAAGAGGACTGGGAGTCCTACATGGATCGTTTCCAAATGTTTTTAGAAACTAACAATTTGAAGGATGCCTCAACCGGGAAGAAACGGGTGGTATTCCTAACACATTGCGGACCAACCATATTTAAGATGGCTAAAGCACTAGCCAAGCCAGCTGAAGTAAAGGCTATGGACTGGGACGTCCTCGAACCCCTACTAAGAGCTCATTACGCACCAACCGTGCCCACGCTCGTGAGACGGCACGAGTTCTACCAAAGAAACCAGCGAAAAGGAGAAAGCATCGCCGATTTCATTACAGACCTCTGAAACATGGGAGGCCTCTGTGGGTTCGCCGACCTGGAAGAGGTGTTGAGAGATAGAATAGTCCTGGGATAAGATGCACCAGGCGTGCAAAGCAAGCTGATGGCAAAAGGCAACATCAGCCCTGCTGATGCCATCGCTGACGCTACTGCAGCAGAAGCAACCAGGAAGTCAGCTGCCCAACTGCGCCGCAACCGCACTCCGGCACACCAACCGACAGGCGACATTTNACCACAAGGACCTCTCTTCATCGTCAGACAGCGACGAAGAAGAGGTCCATCGACTACGGTCCAATCGGGACCACTACCCGAAGTCCCTACACCCCTGCGCTGGCTGCGGGGCCAACCATTCCAGGTCCGAATGCAAANCACTACCCGAAGTCCCTACACCCCTGCGCCAGCTGCGGGGCCAATCATTCCAGGTCCGAATACAAATTCCGTGACGCACTCTGCCATGAGTGTGGAAAGAGAGGCCACATTGGACGGGTCTGCCAAAGCATACAGGGACCTGGCCTGGCCTCGAAGGGGGCTAACTATCGCCAATCAACAGGAAACCGTCCTGTAAGGCGAGAACCAGTAAACCACTCCTACAGAAACCGAACCTTAAATCGCCCTACGAAGCGAGAAGAGGCTCACCAAACTATCACTATCGGTCACGCCTCTTCCTTGGATGCCAAGAAAATCCGAATTACAGTGGCCATCGAAAATCAGCCTTGCCAAATGGAAGTCGACTCGGGATCGTCTCTCTCGATGGTTTCCTGAAGGACCCTCAAACAACTCATCCCTACTCTCCGGCGGCAAGACCTCCGTTTCCAAAGACTTATCCTTAAAGACTATCAAGGGAATCGGATTCCAGTCGTTGGATCCAGCCGAGTCCGGGTCTCATTCAAGAACCGCACGGCGTACTTACCTCTGACTGTGATCGACAAAGATCGGCCTAGCCTACTAGGCCTCCAATGGTTTGCGCCACTTGGCATTGAAGTGGCAGCATATTAACCAAATCAGCGGCAGTGACTGGGAGGAGGACCTCGTCCATGAATTCAGGGACGTCTTCACGGAAACACTAGGCGAGTACAAGGGGACCCTAATATCGTTCAGCCTTAATCCAAAAATAGCTCCCATCCGCCTTCAGCCCCGTCGAGTTCGGTTCGCCTTAAAGCCGAAAATTGACAAACAGCTCGATAAGTTAATAGCTCAAGGGGTGCTAGAGCCAACCGATCACTCTCCTTGGGAAACCCCAATTGTAACACCAATTAAGCCGGATGGTTCGATTAGAATTTGTGGGGACTACCGGGCCACTCTGAACCATGCCCTACAGCAAAACGCATATCCGGTGCCGGTGGTGCAGTATCTCCTCCATTCCCTGGGGGGCGGAAAAGTCTTTGCTAAACTAGACTTAGCTCAGGCATATCAGCAACTACCTGTTGATGAAAAAACGGCACAGGCACAGATGATTGTGACACACCGAGGTGCCTTTAAATGCACCTGGCTCCAGTTCAGAGTCAGTGTAGCCCCAGGGATTTTTCAGAGCCTTATGGAAAGGCTACTACAAGGGATTAAAGGCGTGGTCCCCTACTTTGACGATGTATTAATTGCTGCACCTACCACAAAAATCTTACAGGATCGTTTAAAATTAGTTCTACAGAAATTCCAAGACGCCGGTCTTAAAGTGAAAAAGAATAAGTGTAAACTGTGTACAGATCGTGTCGAATTTTTAGGGTATTTAATTGACAGTCAGGGTATTCACCCTACCGACAGTAAATTGAGAGCAATAAAAAATGCTCCCAGGCCGACCTCCAGGCATTCCTCGGCCTTATCAACTTTTATAACATATTTCTACTGCACAAAGCAATTGTCGCTGAACCTTTACATCGTTTACTGGATAAAAAAGCAATTGGGGTATGGGGTCATAGAGAAGAGCAGGCATTCCATAATGTAAAAAAACTACTGACTTCTGACGCTGTACTCATGCAGTACAATGAGACCTTGCCGTTAAATATCACATGCGATGCTTCGCCTTTCGGAGTGGGCGCCATTTTGAGTCACGTATTGCCTCATGGTAGCGAAACCCCTGTTGCATATTTTTCAAAGACGCTTTCAAAAACTGAGCGAAATTATAGCCAAATCGATAAAGAAGCCCTCACGATTGTGTCTGCCGTTAAAAGATTTAATGAGTACGTGTATGGCCAGACTTTTACTATCGTGACTGACCACAAACCGTTGCTGGGGATAATAGCCGGAGATAAACCGACTCCCGACATATTATCCCCCAGGATGACTCGCTGGTCAGAATTCTTGGCTGCTTATAATTATCGGCTGCAATACCACCCGGGGAAAGCCATTCCCCACACCGACGCATTGAGCCAAGCACCACTTCCAGAGACTCTCGACGACCCCGCGCCAACAGTAACCATGTTGCAGATTGAGACACTCCACACCGCCATTAACCGCCCATGATATCACGAGAGAAACAAGATGTGACCCCACCTTAGCACGAGTCCTAAGTTGGGTGGAATGCGGATGGCCATTGGACCAAATATCAGATGACTTTGCACCATTCAAAACTCGACAAACAGAGTTGTTTTCTCAAAAGGGCTGTANGGGCCGAGCATTCACAAGCAAATCGAGACTTGGGTCAAAGCTTGTCATAGATCCCAGGAAGTGAGCAACGCTCCACCAAAAGCAATCCCAACCAGATGGGAGATACCGTGGGGACCCTGGTCCTGTATTCACCTTTGCTGGGCCGACCAAAGGCCACACCTTTTTGTTAACCATCGACGCCTACTCGAATTGGCTCGAGATTCACCGTGTGAGGAACACGACCACATAAGCGGTCATCAAGAGACTGGAAAGACTGTTTGCAGCCCAGGGATTACCAGAAGTTCTGGTATCTGACAACGGGCCCCAATTTACCGCGCTGTCCTTCGAGCAGTACCTGGCTGACCGCGGTATCCGACATGCGCTCACTTCGCCTGCGCACCCTGCGGCCAACGGCAGGGCTGAGCGCATGGTCCAATTCGTTTAGAAAACTTTACAGAAATTAGACAACGACAACATCGACGAGAAAATCAACTGAATCCTTTTTCTACAGCACATCACACCTCACAGCGTCACCAACAAAACTCCCACCGAACTGCTAATAGGACGAAAGCTCCGCTCCCACCTCGACCGGTTACACCCAGCTTATGAACCAGAAAAACCACTCGGATCCAGCAGCCGATGCCGTACCTTCCAGGTAGGCGATTTGGTGTATGCTAAAAACCTATCAGGCGATCCGCTGTGGGTAGAAGCAACAGTAATCCGTGTAACCAGCCCAAGATCCTACCTTGTACAGTGCCCTGACGATAGACTATGGAAGCGCCATATCGATCAATTACGATCACGGCTCCAGTCAGGCACTTCTGAACTCCCTTATGACCAAACTGAGGGGGGGCGGAGATACAGAAGAAGACGAATTTCAACTAGAGGAAAACCTTTCGAAGGGAACGATAGCGAAACAGAGACACAGGAACTGGAACCAGGGATGGGAGTAAGTCCACCTCAGGGAGTTGCCGAAGATATTGGTGACAACGGAAACGCGAACTCTGAACCAGAGGCAACCCCTTCACCAAACAACGATCTACCTCAGCGAGATTGCAGCCAAATGCAAAATGCACAGCGAAAATCAAAAAGACTAATAAAGCAACCGTCCTACCTTAAAGACTATGTGACCGCGCCCTGTAAACAGAAGCCAGCGGGAAGGGGTGTTGTGAATGCATAAAGGTTAAATAAAGTCAACTTGAGCTTGGAGTCAAGTGCAGGGTTCTGGCCCTGCACTTCTGATTGGCTGTTAAGGGCATGATCGGATTGGTCCGTTCAGGGGAATCTGATTGGCCATTAACGGGGCATTTGTATTGGTTAATGGAGCTAGCGCTCCTGGATTGTTATTGGTTAAAATAGTTATTGGGTTGCCTATATAAGGAAGGCTATAGCAGCCATCCAGTTCGAGCTGTCACACCATGTAAATATAGAGTTGAAGTTCACCGTTTCACTGGCTCGTCTCCATTCTTTCTCGCCCATGCTTCAAACTTAACACCAGGTATGTGCACCAGTTATTTATTTAGGAGAGTTATATGGTGACCTATAACTTTGATGGATCACAATGTAAAAGCAGTAAAAGCGGAAGAAACATAACCAAGAGCATTCCACAATATTATAATCAGAATACCTCACTGAGTCTACAATTACACTTGCTAAGGTTCCTTCCATCCTAGCTCAATGTCTGGATGTAGAGCATTATCTTGGTTGTGAAGATGAAAAAAAGCAAATTCATAAAGATATAACAGAAAGAAAGCAGTTAACAGGGCATCCTGCTGTTCAATTGGGGACATAAGAATGTCCTCTATGCATATGTTTACTCTTCAAATCAAATGGAAATGACTCAGATCATTCATTGAAATAATATTGATGAATGTTATAGATGAACAATCTTGAACTAAATACACTCAAAACAATAGAAATTATGGTAGACTTTAGAATAAACCTTCCTATACTACCACCCCTTAAATACTAGACAAAACAGTTCAACAGTAGAGTCCTTAAGTTTCTTGGTTCTATAACTTCTCAAGACTTAAAATGGACACCCAACATCAAAAACGTCATCAAAAAAAGCTTTCTGCATCTGGTTTGGTTTGGCTCTGCAACCACACAAGATAGACACAGACTTCAACGGGTAATTAGAACTGCAGAAAAAAACAATTGCTACTAACTTGCCCTCCACTGAGAACCTGTATACTGCACAAGTCAAAAAGAGGACTGTGAAAATATCGACAGACCCCTTACATCCTGGACATAAATTGTTTCAACTTCTATCCTCAGAATGACATTATAGGGCATTGTACACCAGAACAATTATACACAAGGACAGCTTTTCCCTCCATGCCATCACTAAACAAGTAATTCCCACAATACAGTCAAACTATTTACTAAGACTATATTGCTATTATTCTTCTCATCCTTCCTATTACCTATTTCC
Organism: Emydocephalus ijimae; assembly: GCA_004319985.1. Lineage (NCBI taxonomy): Eukaryota > Metazoa > Chordata > Lepidosauria > Squamata > Elapidae > Emydocephalus > Emydocephalus ijimae. The sequence goes on from BHEV01002801.1 coordinate 8,272, forward strand.
TTTTCTACTTATGACTTATAACTTTGTTGCTTATATCTTTATGATTTATATTATTTGGTTTCCTAGTATGATTTATGTTGATTGCTTATTTAGTATCCTATAACTATCACTAAGTGTTGTATCTTATGATTCATAATGAATGTATTTACAATGACTATGATCATAAGTTATCGCTTATATATTTTATGTACACTGAGAGCTTATGTACCAAAGTGTTTCCAATCACACTTGGCCAATAAAAAAAATCTATTCTATTCTTATTCTATTCTATTCTTCACACTCTATTAGAAGGCCATACTTAATCTATAATGAGGATCATTTTATTTTGGCTTAGTGTTTTTATGTATAAACTTCATAGCATGTGGCACAGTAATGTTCTGAAGTTTTGAAAGAGTTCTGAAGTTTTACAATTTATTTTAAGTTCGGGAAACAAAAAGAAGATAAGAGAACTGGAAGGAATGAAAGACTGTTTTTTCCCTTCCACTTTTTTTTCCAAATGGATTTTACTTGATTGCTTTCTGTCATAAGAGATACAGGGGAAATAACTGAAAAGAATGATGCATTTCAAGTGAAGTAAAACTGGGCAAAGGATTAACTAAGCCAACCAGTTTCTTCCTCCTCTCCAGCTCCTGATGGCAGTGACATCTGGTCTACTTCAGCTAAACAAAGAGAGTCAGAAGTTCATTCCCTTCCCGTGTCTTATCTGCCTTTGAAGGTTTTATCATTAAGTTGTTTGTTTTCATCCTTTCTTTACTCTAAGGGAGACATATATAGGAGCTAAAAGATCAAGAGAGATTGAAAGCAACACTGTTAGGCTTCATCTATTCTTTAAATTATTTATTCTAATAAAGGAACTAATGGAAGCATTTTTGCTTCAGAACAATGTTTGTGTCACTTTGAGCAGCCAGTTGGCAGATAAATAAATAAATAAATAAATAAATAAATAAATAAATAAATAAATAAATAAATAAATAAATAAATAAATAAATAAATAAATAAATAAATAAATAAATAAATAAATAAATAAATAAATAAATAAATCTTGCAAGGAAAACTCTCAAGGGCTGTCAAACTGAATCCCAACTGCTGATTATACAGTGGAAAATACCGCATAAAGACTAAATATTATATATAGAGGTAACTGAAGCTTCAGTGATTACTTCAGGAACCTATATTAGAAAAACATACTGAAGCCAAACCTGCATATTCATATAATGTTTGTTTCTTATTAAGAAGGTGTGGTTTGTGTGTGTTCTTTTTCTCTTTGCAATCTCTCATCTCAGGAACCTCTTTCTCAGCTTTGTTCTATAAAAAATGTTAAGGCAAAGTGGTCCATGGAGATTTATGAGAAACTTTATCAGGAATCACCAAAGAAATCTCACCTGGACCTCCAGACCGATTTCCAACTTTCTTCTTCAACACCAGCTGCTGAAGAGGGGTTACCTGCCAATTTCACTTCTAGACATGATATGAAAGTGATTATCAAACATTTTATGCCTCCTGTGGATTTGAAACTACTACAGTACCCCATGGGAATGTTGATTCTCTGGAATAACTTTTAAGGCTTTGCCTGGGTTGGTTGAAGAGCTACTGCAATATAGATTACTAATTCCTGGGATGATGCTGAGGGACTACTATTCTACCAGTTGACATTTATATTATATTACAAAATTCTACAGTCTTCTATTCATCTTCCTGTTGTTTAGCAATATCTACACAAAGCCACTAGTCATTGCTTAGAACTGTGGCATGAAATATATGTAGGTGGCATCTGAATTTTCTTGGTACCTGTATGGTAATTAATTAGATAAGGGCTAGAAAACTGAGACTTAGCTCATACAAAATCATGACACAATTAGTAGTAACTGTATGCAGGTCATATACTGCAGTTGGCAGAAATCTGCATTATATACTGCATCATATACTGCAGTTGGCAAAAATTAAGGAAGCAAAAACAATACAGATTTCAGGAAGATGTTAAAATGTTGTTAATGCCAGTCTGTGGTAAATGCAGAACCTTGAAAACTGTTAGCTGCAGTTATAGTGAGCTAATAAAGGAGGTCTCTCTGAAATGTTTCATATCTCTCAGCAACTAGATGCCTTTTCTAAATCAACATTCAACACTTCATCCCCTATTTCCTCAAATCCCTCATGCTGCCTGGCAGACTGCAGTTCAACTGTTCCAGTGAGTTTGCACTCTGATCTGTTCATAGTCTCAGGATGCTTTTCAATCCAACACTGTCATCACAGACAAAGAGGTTTCAGTTATCTGGATTTCCTCTTACAAGTTTAAACTGATCTGTTAAACTAGTCAAGAATAATTTAACTATACTCTATTAATCTTTCACAAAGTACTATGCTATGTGGCATGTTTGAAATTAGTTCAGAAACCTGAATTGGTTCAAAAGTGAGTGAGAATAAGATTGAATCCAATACAGGTAGTCCTTGACTTAAAAGTATAATTGAGCCCAGAATTATAGTTGTAAGTCATGTCAGTCATTAAGCAGTTCACTATGTGACTGTGCCAAATTGTATGACCTTTTATGCAACGATCATTAAGTGAATCACCATGGTTGTGAAATTGTTGTTTTTTGTCAGAAACTGGATGTAAACATTGATTTTCAGCAAAAAAAAAAAAAAACCATCATAAATTGCAGTCATATGACCACAATATACTGCAATAGCTATAAATAGGAGACAATTGCTGAGCACCTGAAAAGTGATATGATTGGGGGTGGAGAGGCCATCAAAACTTCAAATCTGGGTCAGAAGTTGCCCTATAGAAACCTGTTGTAACTCTGAGTGGTCCTTAAGTAATCAATCACAGATTAAAGACTACTATATCGTTTTCACTGGTGTTTACAGACTTGCCCAGTCTTGAGGTATCAAATTACCATTCACTGACACATTCTCACATGCATAATTGGTGCTTTCGTCTTAACTTTGTTCAGTATCTCCATCCACTTTTTGTCCCAGGTATTTGGAGCACTAAATGGCTTCTTTTTTTAAGTTTTTTTTTTCTTTTCCAATGGCAGAATTAATTTATGTTGGTCTTACAAAGTAGATTGGCTCAATGAGCAAATTCAGTAAATGGTGTCCAGTGAGGATAATGTCTATAAATTGAAGGAGAGAAGGAAACTGTTCCTTGGGCTTTGCTGTTTGATAGCGATTAAGTTGATGGTCCATAACACAAATAAAAGTCTCTGAGCCTAGGCAGCTTCATCTTTTGTGCTGCAGAGTAACAACAAGTCAGCACTGTGAGGGAAGCAACTTGAGTTTAAAATGAAAGTGGGAGAACCATAATAAATAATTCATTCTAAGACATTTAAAGGTTAATAGTGACTGCTTAGTGATAAGGAAATAGCCTTCTACACATATTCAGTATCCCTTTCATTCACTGCTTCATATGTAATAAAATCTATACCACATTATATTCTCTTCCTGTATGTGCTCAAGGACTCATTTTCATTTGCAGCTGAAAATAGATTCTTGAAAACAGTCCCTTATCTAAGATAGCTCATGACAATATTATGATTTCAAAGACCAAATGATGCTTATATTCAAACAAAATGAAGACACCCCTTTTTTACAATCAGAATTAATTCCCCACACTGTCACCTATTATATGTTTTTGTTGAATGCAGACAATATTCAATAAATTCTGTAAAGAAGGAGACAGTATACATTGAGAATTTGCCATAGCCTATTGTACTTTTGAAGGCAAACAGTTTGGACTAACTGTAATAGTGAATGATGAAAACCTCTAAAAGAAGTTCAGTAGATAGGGTAAGATAGGAACTAGCATGTGTCTAATATCAGACAGCTATGAAGGAATTTGCCTCCTAACAGAGAGGAAAAAATGTTTCCCAGCCCTAGTTTGTAAACCATTTATATTTCTTATAAAGCTTCTCATTTTTCTTGAAACCAAGCATTTCAAGAAGGAATGCCATTTGATTATTTTTTACAAGCTGAAGCTTTTCATATTTCCCAAGGAATGTCCCTTCAATTACTAGTTCCACAGAAAGGTCATGTTTCCAGAAACTCTTCATGCTAAGTGTGAACCACAGCTGTTAAAACGGTGCTTTGTATTCCATGCAGACACAAGGTTGTTCAAGTGTTGGTGGGAAGAAAAGTGTTTGATCTCTGTGGAGGGCCCAGCAGGCAAGAAGCATCTAATTATAAAGGTAGTTGTTGCAGGCAGTCCATGAAAAATTGGAGGGGATGGGGAGGCAATCAAAGTTTGTCAAGGTAACTCATCCCATGTCTTATTTTCCTTCTCAGCGTGAACTTTCTGCAGAACAGCTGGCTCCATTGGGCTTATTCTTCCTTTCAGAATATGAATCATTTACAAGATGAAATCTGTGAAACTTCTCTTTCATGCACTGCATGGGGGATCCCAAGATGTACAGAGTATAAGGCCGAAGGAAATTAACTTAGAGGCAATTTATCCATTTCCTTGACTAAAAAAGCCAAACAATTAAAATGGGGAGTTTACAGTCCAGTTAAAATGGGCTATTAGATTATATGGATTCAAAATCCTACAGATTGCAATTATATCCTATGGAATTTTACCTATCAAATTCCATAGGATTTTAAAATGGTTAAATGTGATGGGACACTAACCTTATTGATTCAAGGAATTCTTGCCTTCTGTGTAGTAGTTGTGTCCCATGAAGCTATCAATTTCTTTCATTCATAGAAGTCAAAGGCAGCAATGTTCTTATATGAGATAATAATACCAGATATAGTTGGAATGACCAATTAAGATTTTTCTTATATTTACAGAAGTGATTTTTGTTTCCTGATCACAAAAGTGTGTGATTGTTAAAACTAGGACAAGTAGGAAGATATTTTAAAACCTCCATTTCTGAACTTTTCAAGTATAATATCAGGTTCCAACAGGAAGCAGAACTACCCAATACCAGATGAAACTAAGTTAATGTTAGAAGGGAAAATAACAATGATGGAAATGACAGCGGTGATAAACAGACAAAATACTGGAAAATCTCTGGACCAGATGGGTACCAGCAGAACTATATAAGACATTACAGGAATCTTTTAGCACTACAGTGTAATGAATAAGGTATTGATAAATATCTAATTCATGGACAGAGGCATATATTACTCTTATACCAAAAGAAGATACTGATTTACAACAAATAAAAAACTATAGACCAATATCCCTGTTGAATGCAGACTATAAAATATTTGCCTCAATAATGGCAGAAAGATTTAATAGATACTAAAATTATTTTATACAGAGAAACAAATGGCACTGCTTTTTTTAGATGCATGAAAAGCATTTGATAATGTAAATTGGCAATTCATGTTGGTGCAAATGGAAGAGATGGCTTTGGGGAAATGTTTCTTAAAATGATTGAGACAATATATTATAAACAATCAGCAAAAGTAATGATAAATGGAGATTTGGCTGATAATATTAATACCAAAAAAAGGAACTAGACAAGGATGTCCTCTGTCACCACTGCTATTTGTATTGACCTTGGAAGTACTAAACAGAAACATTAGAAAAAACAAGGGAATGAAGGGAATAAAGATAAAAAATGAGGAGTATAAATTACAGGCATTTGCAGATGATCTTTATTTTTTTTTTATATTAGAAGAACCATTAGAGACAAGTCCTAAGTTGATAGAAAAGATAGAAGAATATGGGGAGGTTGCAGGACTGAAAATACATAAAGAAAAAACTAAGATTTAGTGAAGAACATAACGGAAAAACAAAGAAAAGAACTAATGGACAGATTAAATATCCAGATCACCAAAAAAAGTGAAATATTTGGGGATATAATTGACAGCAAGGTGTGGAACACTGAAGGAGAATAATTACTATAGACTAAAACAACAGATTGTGACAGACTTAGAAAAGCAGAAATACTTATAACTATCCTTAACAGGGAGAATATCAACAATTAAAATGAATATATTACCAAGAATATTATACTTATTCCACACAATTCCAATAAAGTTAGGGAAAGAATATTTTGAGGACTTTCAAATGATGTTAAAATATATATGGCAGGGAAAAAAGACAAGGATTAAATTAAAACTGTTACAACATACTAGAATGAGAGGAGGTTTTGGACTATCCAATTGGGTATTATATTATCAGGCCATAGTATTGGTGTGGATGAAAGAATGGATTGTTTTAAAAAATACTAGGCTGTTAATATTGGAAGGGCATGACCTACAATTGGAGTGACATGCATTTTTATGGTATAAGAAAAGCAAGGCACATGGTTACTTCCAGATACACTATGTTCGAGATGCCTTATTGTCAACATGGGAGAAAATAAGGGAACAACATTACTTGGAAATACCAGTCTGATTATCAACAATGGAGGCATTTGTGTATCCAAATGTTTTTTTTTAATGGAACATATTGTTAGATATAATGATGTTTTAAATGAAAAGAGTGAGCTCAAAACAAAACAAGAATTAGATGAACAAGGGATGAATATGAATTGGTATTCATATATACAAATACATTCGATATATGAAAAAGATATAAAGATAGATAGGTTTTATAAAGAATTGACTGAATTAGATAAAATCTTAACGGGTACTGAAGAAAAGATGATTTTAAAACTATATGGCTATTTATTAGGAGTGAAATTAGAAGAAGAACAAGTTAAAGAAAGGATGATTGCTTCGGAAGAAATTTTGGATATAGGATAGACTTGGATAAATGGCAGAAATTAATGGAGTAGAAATTATAAATTAACAATGTCAACGGTCTATAAAGAGAATTTGTTTTATAGGTGGCATCTGCCCCCAGCAAGATTAGCAAAGATGTTTAAAGAAATTGACGAAATGTTGGAAATGTCATCAGATACCTGGATCATATTACCATATGTGGTGGACATGCTAAAAGATACTGGACTAAAATACACAAATGGTTGGAAAAAATGATAAAACAACACATAGATTTAAAGCCTAAGATATTTTTATTGGAGATTTTGCCTGAAAGTTATAGTAAAAAAATAACATGCTTGATTTTTAATGTATTAACAGCAGCTAGAATTGTATTTGCTCAAAACTGGAAAAATGAGAAAATTCTGATGGAAGAGGAGGTGATTAAGAAAATAATGGAATGTGCAGAAATGAGTAGACTAACATTAGCAGTTAGAGAGCAAGAAGAAAAGGAGTATTATAAGATTTGGGATTTATTTTATGGATGGTTAGAAAGTAGAGTAAGAAATTAAAGGATATTTTAATAATGACATACTGTAATTGATCATTTCTGAATAAGCTATAATATGAATATAATCTAGTAAGAGTTGGGATTTGCTTTTAAGGATAGCTGGAAACTGAAATAAAAAAAATCTAATGACAATGTAATAATAATATAACATGATAAATAATGTTGATTAGAATATAATATGAATGCAAACTCAAGAAGAAATGTATGTAAATATTGTGCATATGATGTATGTACCCAGCCAACACACTGTATAACCGAAAGAAGGTTTTATTTGTTGTTTTTTGTTATAAAATTAAAATAAAAAAGTATCATATCAGGTTCCCCAGTAAAATATCAAGAAGTTCACCTTCTATTAATCAGATGAACATTCAGACTACTAGAAGCATTCTTAGCCCATCCCAGAGCTTCTTCATATTCTACATAACAAAGATCTACCTCCTTCAGGCAGAGCCACTCAATTGCCCTTCATTGTACCATTCACCAAGTTTCAAACAAACATAGCACACAGACCACCTACAAAGCTAGCTATGACCTCAGACAGCAACCAATCAGGATACTCTTCCTGTGCCCCAGTTCAAAGCCAGAGAGGGTATAAAACCCAGGGACTCTCAGCAGCTCTTCCCTTTTTTTTGCTCAAGAGCTCCAAGGCATGTGGTCCTGTCCACATTAAACCATCTTTCCAAACAGCCTCTATGTTTCCAGTGTCTTTCTCCCCACTTGGAACTAAACCCAGATGGATATTTCTTCCAACAATACAAATGAGTTCATGACAGGAAAAGGAAATATACTAAAACAAGGAAAGACATAGCATTTAAAATAAATACCGCTACTTATACTACTGAATTGACTATTTATTTTCTCATCAAATAACTTTAGTTTATTAATTTTAGAGACAATAGTTGGAAAGAAAGAGATCATCTAGGCCTCCTTTTTTTTAATGTTTGTAGAGAGGTTCTTGTACTTTTCCTATGCAGGGCATTTGTCTTCAGCTTTATACAATATACTGTAGAAATAAATGGATGCTAAAATCTTTGGAAGGTTGATTGTTCTTTTGTCCAAAGACAGTGTTCAGTTCCTGATATTCTGGGTCCAGATGCTTTACCAAATACTGATTAGGACATGCCAAAATTGGGGCTATCTACATTTGATTATGTATCATTAAGTCGTTGTCGACTCTTAGAGATCACAGATATATTTTCTTATGACAATTTCTCCCTTCAGATCTTCCAATGGTATACCTGTTATCACTGCAACTGATTCCTTGCTGTTAGGCATCCTCTTTCTTTTTACCTTTCCCAACTTCTCCAGAGAACTAGGTCTTCACAAAATGTGTCCAAAGTAGGATAACTTCAGCCTGATCATTTATGTCTTGAATGAGAACTCTGGGTTTTGTTTAATGATCCATTTATTTATTTTCTTGACTGTTGGAATTTTATCCAACATTGACATTGAGAAAAATCAATAATCTTCCTATCCTGTTTCTTCAAATCCAACTTTTGCTTCCATAGGTTATCACAGGAAATACCATTGCTTGCATGATTCTGATTTTTGTAGGTACAATATAGAGACATTCCATTTGAATATATTTTTCAAAGCCTTTAATCTGCTCTGCCAAGTGCTAGACTACAGAGTATTTCTTGACTGCCTGTTCTTTTACTGTTGATGATTGATCCTAAAAGGCAGAAGTAATCCATAATCTCAATATTTCATTGTGGTTTCTAATCCAATTCTTGTATGTGTTATCATGAGTTTGCTTTTTATACATATTTAATTTTCACCCCATTTTTCACACTGTGCTTCTTGACTTTTATTACTAGAGCTTGCAAATCTTTGGTTGTATGGGTAGTGTCATTATCCTAGAACAGACTATTCATGCTTTTTCTTTCAATTTTAAAGCCACATTCATCTTTTTTTAACATAGCTTTGAATTTTGCTTCCACAAATAGGAAAAAGATATCAAACCTTTACATTCCTTTGCCAACCTAGAGACAGTCCATGTTGCCAATCCATCTATACTGTGGCTTTCTGATCAACATGTAGGTTTCCTATGAGAACAATTAGATGTCCTGGAATTTCCATTTTTCTGAGTGCATTCCACAATTTGACATGATTAACACAATCAAAAGCCTATAATCAATGCAACACTTATCTACTTCTTTTTGGTGTTATTTGGTTTTCTTAATTATTTATCATATATCAGCTAATAATGTTTTGTGCTATTTAGTCTTTCCTAAAACCAGTCTGAATATCTGGCATGTCTTTTAGATTAAAAGTTGATCTCTTTCAATCTATATCGTTCTCCAGATTTGCTGACATAACTTTGAGTCAGCCCGCCTAGGTAAACCAGACAGAAAACAGAGCCAGATGAGCTAATTCAACTTACTGTAAAACTACATAAGAGAATCTTGCAAGTCTAAAAGTATAAATCTTCCACAGTTACTTTTAACCATCTGACATTTAGGGCACATTCTTCCTAAGTATTCTGACCAAGGCTTCCTGAGACACCAACAAACACACATTAAATCTAAAACTCTTTTATTTTAGTTCAACAGCCTGTATTGAGTCTCAACCAGTTATAAATAGTCCCATGGAAGTCTGCTAAAGTTCTTCGAGAGAAGTCTGATAAGAATGCACCTTTCTTGAAGTGCTGCCAATGACTAAAGTACCAATTAGTCTTCCAAATCCAAATGGAGCACAAATTCACCACAGAACTTTCAGGTTCCAAACCAACCAGAGCGAGCAACGTTGCTTCCTGCAAAGATTCCTGTCCCTTTACACTTTCTTTATATCTTATGGGAGGGGCAATAATCTCCAAGTCTTACTACCAAGTAGCCCCTTTTGTCTTAACTGCTCTTGCTCTGTGCACATGCGCACTGGGAATAGGCTCCCACTTGTTCCTCTGCCTCGTTGCTGTCAGATTCTGAAGGCTCCAGAGTCAGCACATAACTCCCAGATGGCCCTGGCCCCATCTCTGTATCAGATGCAGGACCATCATCCGGGTTCTTCCCAGACTCCCGGACTGGTCCATGTTCTTCCCCGCTGTCCAATTCTGCTGCCGTCTCTGCAGGCTGCTGGTAGACTACAACACTAAGTTTCTTTTTCTGACCATTAAAACACTTGGGGACACCTTCCCCTCTTGCCCAACCATTCCTTTGGCAAGGAATTCATCCCTCAAGGTCATTCCCACATACCATTATACTTGGTTAAAATTCTAGTGATTTTTCTTCCATTGCTTACCATATTAATATTAATATTCTATCATTTTGTGTAGCTGTCCAACTTCATAAATATCCAGAGTACTGATCTAAATTCATCTTCTCATACAAGTAGGGAATATATCTTCTAAGATACTTCACATGTTCACGTCCCTAATGGACAATATTTTGGTATACTCTTCATCTTTCTATTTTTCTTTTATCACTTTTGAGTCAGTTACTACAGTATTTATCCACATGTATTCTTTGGCATACCAAGTTGAACTGGAACCTCCTTCTGTGCTCATAGACTAGAGATCTTTTGAAATACTTTCTGTTGTGTCCGGAAAGAAGCTCCGAGGCGGTGCGTAACTTTCAAAGCTCTTTATTTAACATCGCGAACCGAAC